>JAATLQ010033711.1:0-64527 GCA_013421005.1 Heliconius erato x Heliconius himera | reverse complement strand
CTACAGAGGTGTAATGGCCTAGCATAGATTCCTTTATAAGATAGTATTATTGGATTACTTAAGGCGACTATTAATCATAGGCAGAAACTCAAACACGAAGGGTAACGCCTTCCTTCCCCATTTACACCTTTATTAGTTTTGAGGTGACATTAATTATTCAAATACCCATACATACTTACATACAATAGGTAAATATATTACTAAAAGCCTTTACGTATTGGCCTTGTTCGATATATTATAATTATATTCTACGAAATACAAAGAATATGTGTTTTTATATGAAAAAAAAATAAATATTGTTATTTTTTCATATAAAAACAAATATTCTTATAAAGAAATATTGTTCAAGGCAGAATGTGATTAATTTATTCGTTTTTTTTAAGCTTTAACTTGGTACTTTTTCTTATCAAAGAAAAAAAATATTAATCATAGTCTGTCATTTTCATTTCTCCAAGTAGAAAACCCACTCTCAATCGTCTACGAGAACCGAACCCACAAAGACCAACCCACTAATTCGAGTGAGAACCCACTAGTTCAAGTGTAGAATAAATCTAAATTAAGTATATAAATGGTTTAAGAATCTTTAACAAAGATTACTCAGTTACAGATATACAGCACAAAGCTGAAGAAAATAAATCGTATTTACAATTTAGTCAAAACCGAAGTCAAACACTAGTTTATTCCATAAGTAACGAAATATCGAAAATACCCGCTGTTTCGTTAGTATTTGATAGGCGATAATGGATTATGGATCACTCATTGTTTCAAATAATTGTGTGTTAATCTGAACTAGATTAATAAAGTACAACGTGAGTTTGTAATAACCAAACTTAATTATGTTTATATTTCGGATTTCAATATAAAATATATAATGTATTGTATTTTTTTTAAATGTAAAATAAATAAATCAAATAAATCAGCTACAAGCTGTATCCCGCACATAGCAGGGTAGGCAGAGGGAACCTAGTGTAAGACACTCCGTTTTCTGAGGAATGCCGAATTCTGGAGGCATAGCGTGTTAAGTGGCAGAACTCAACGTCGCGCTTTGCCTCGACACCAGAGCGAAGAAATGGAAATATAAATTTAAGTAAATATTTAATCTCCTCGAGTGGGGATCGAATCCACAACCAGTGGGTTTTACAGTCACACTTTGTGCCGCTGCGCCACGACTGGCCTCCTGGCTCCTTTTTAAATATGTAATATAAAATATATCTATAAATTATAAAGCTGAAGAATTCGTTTGGTTAAATGAACTGACCTTAGAAACTACTCGTTTGAATTGAAAAATTATTGTGTTTTGCTCAGTCTATTTATCAAAGAAGGTTATATTAGGACACGTTAATCGTTACGATGTACCCTATTGTACTCATGGTAAGATTTACCATGGGAGCACTTAGAATGTATCACTAGTAGTAGTAGTGCTGTAGTGAAACCATAAGTAAAGGTGAGAGGTATACAAAAGCTAATTAAATCAGAATCTATCATTTCTTAAAATAGTCCTTGGGACGTTGAAATATAAGTTGTTATAATAAACATCACGTACTCAGTGATATCATATCATATATATTCACACACTCGTCGTCTATTTTTCGCAAATTTATTGATATGGAACGTTTGGTCTCGTAATAGCACGTATCTTACTGCAGTACTATAATGTCATAATATAACAAGGCCAGAGGGAAGGCTATATTTCAAATATAATTAAACAAATCAGCTTCACGCTATATCCCGCATATAGCGGGGTAGGCAGAGGGAAACTGGTGTTAAGACACTGCCCACTTTCCGCCGAACTGTCGTGTTACAGTCACACCCCTGCGCCACGACGGCCTCAAGTTTAAAATATTATAGTACTAGTGGGCGCGCACAGCTTCGCCCGCTTATTTGCACCCTTAGGGATAAATTCTAAAAATGTTCAATAAAATATTTTTAACAGTCTGAATTTAAATTTTTATAAAAATCGGTGGCGATTTAAAGATTTTTCCATATAAACTTTCAAGACCTTATTTGAACCCTTAGGAGTTAAATTCTAAAAAACTATGAAATACATGTTCAATGAAATATTTTTAAGAGTCTAGGTTTCAAATTTTATTAAAATCGTTGCCGATTTGAAAAACATTCCATACAAATTTTAAACCTCTATTTTATTCCTTCAGGGTTAAAATTTTTCATTTATTTCATTAGTGGATGTCCAGATTATGGAAATAAACATCTGTCCAAATTTCGTGTTTTTACCTTCAGTGGTTACGACGTGCATGCGTCTTACCTCAGTCAGTCAGGTATATGTCCTTTTATATATATAGATGACAGATGATTAATTAATAAATTAATATATTAGGGTGAACAATATTCATTCAGTTTCCTTATAATATTGATTGAAATTATGATATTTCAAGTTTAAAACGCTAGACACTAGTTTCATAAGTGGTATTCGAGATATCTGGAGCAGCAAGCGTATTTAGTACTCGTATGTAATTTACAAAGTTCGATAGGAAGCTTAAGCTCTCGGCTGACTATTCGATTGAGTTCCTATTCACAAATATAATGTGCACAGTGGCACAAACTGTAAACGGGTAGAGAGTTCAATTCCCGTGATATTATAAGATATACACCTACCATAAAAGCCATTAAAAGAAAATACTAACCTTGAACATCCAACAACGGATTAAACTTCAGGGGTCCAACGTAGAATATGAGGCTGTTGCTAGTATGTGAGGTCACTGTAAGAGTAACGTGGCCTTCGTGGCACGCCGCAGGCGGAGGGTACATGGCCCAGCCATCCCCATGGAAACCTATGCTGGTCTGTTCACAATGTGGGCCGTTCCAGCCGTCTGGGCATTCGCATTTGTCGGCGAAGGGGGTCCCTGATAAAATATACATTACATTAGTTACACAAAAATATATTTTGTTAGTTGATTTTAATATTCTGACCTAAAATGAGGGAAGATATTAAGCTATCTGTCATTGTTCTCTACTTTATGTGGTGGAGTCTACCGTCGCACTTTATCTAACTGTCAAATGACATTTTTCTGTTTCGTCAGGTACACGTTTTTACCAGCAGAGCAGCATCCATTCTCCAAATTCAGCCAGAATTCGAAAACATTGCACGTTTAGTGGCGGAACTTAACGCCACGGTTTAACTAACCTGATC
The DNA here is from genome assembly GCA_013421005.1 of Heliconius erato x Heliconius himera. Taxonomy (NCBI): domain Eukaryota; kingdom Metazoa; phylum Arthropoda; class Insecta; order Lepidoptera; family Nymphalidae; genus Heliconius; species Heliconius erato x Heliconius himera. The sequence continues at coordinate 61,379 of JAATLQ010033711.1, read as the reverse complement.
AAGAAGACCAAATTTATTTGAATAATAAATCAAGCGAGCAGGGATCAAACCCAAAACCTATGATATCCAACTGTGCCACAATGGCATTTTTTTCAGGTCAAAAAATCAACAAACAACTTCATAAAATCGCTGATTATAATATTATTACTTTCCGCAGAGCACAATGCATTGTGAGAGTCTAATAATTTCAATTTCTACGAAATGATTCAATATCGAATGACAGTGAAGTACTCTTAATGAAGCAGATTCAATTGTACGCGGATGCTGTTTGTGATCTGAACATTTATGAATAGAGGACAGAGATGAAGTTTTTTTTTTATTATTTTTTATTCTGGCTGGCTAAATAGGTATATATTATTAATTAATTAATTAATGTCGAGATCAGTTGTGGCGCATGGGTATAAGCGTTTCGTAAACGCGACAGCGTGTGGGTTCTATTTCCAATCGGTGAATTTTTTTATATTTTTATTCTTTCTCTCTGGTGTTGAGGTAAAACCTGGCGTTGAGTTCTGCCACTCAACACGCAATGCCTTCAGAGTTCGGCGGAAAATGAAGAACTTAAGTGTCTTATTGGAAATAGAGTGTCTTAAAACTAAGTGCCGTATGCCTACACTGTTATGCGCGGAATATAGCGTGAAGCGATAAATAAATTACAAAGACAATCGCTATCGTGAAGTAATAAAAAAGTAAAAAGATTGTCTCACAAATTCTATTCCTTAAATAGATTGATTTAATACTTCATACAAAAATAGCCCAAGAATGAAAGAAGCGACGAAAATGTGAATTTGTAGGGAAAAAAAGAATTATGACTCAACTTTCACTAAATTCCCTAAATAATTATTCCATAAATAGTCTTTATTGAAAGACAATTTTTCTTAAATATCTTAACGTTTCCTTAGAAGATATTTACCAGTTATTTTAAGATTAATAATTACCTAAAAAGTAATAAAAAAACTGAGCCAATTTTTTTACTTGCTGGTATTTTAAACAGGTTTATACAAGCCTCTACCCTACTTCTAAAGTTGAGAGGCAATAACAGTACTAAAAATCCAAAATAAACACAAGCAAAGCCGGGATTTCCCCAGGTTCACGTCGACCCAACATTTTCAATTAACGTATTTGGGAGCTAATCGCTAATCCTATAATTGTATTGTTTAGTTTGATTACAATCGCTTTGTACAAGTTTCGTTGGGTGATGTTAACAAGCTTATACTTTGTCCCAGAAAACATTCAGTTTACCTGAGTTTTATATATTAAATTAGGGTCCTGCTAGTTTTTTGACACTGATTTTTATAACTAATTATATAAATGGACTTATTCGTATTTTTATTAAAATATGTGGGTAGACCTATATAAAAAAATATAATATTTAATTTAGGATTTAGAAAAGGAAAGACACTCCGTACTTTATGTTTAATTTCCGAGATATTGCTTGTCGAGTGGTGAAGCTCGACGCCACGTTGTTCTATGTAACTGAATGAATAAAATAATAATAAATTATTTCCACCTGTGGGAATCAAACCCACAACCATGGTATACCAATGCGCCACAACAATATTAGGAAATACACCACTAATTAATCACGCAATATATATCAAATTTTAAAAGAAATAATAAAATAAAAATAAATCAGCTTCACGCTGTATCCTGCACACAGCAGGGTAGGCAGAGGGAACCTAGTGTTAAGACACTCCGTTCCCCACTTTCTGCCGAATTCTGGAGGCATTGCCTGTTGAGTGGCAGAACTCAACGATTCAACTCAAATTTAAAAGAACAGCGAAGTAAAACAATTTAATCAACAAACTTACCGCCATTCAAACAGACAAGTGGTTCCTCAACTTGGCAAGTGCATTCAGACTCGACACTCGCTGAAACACCCACAAAGCTGGTAGTGTTAGTGTAAACGGACAACGGTACATTGTTCTTCATTAGAACGTTTCGACACGAATCCTCACATTGTTCTTTTTCTATCAAGCATTCGTCGATACGCACCATATATATCTTGGCTTGGAGTTCTTCTTCCAACTGAAAAAAAAATGTTTTTAATTATTTGTAATTGATATCATATTATATTTATAGTTCAATGTCACATGTGCCTTAAAATTAACATATAAGATAAAATAAAAATAAATCAGCTTCACGCTGTCACCCGCACAAAGCAGGGTAGGCAGAGGGAAACTAGCGTTAAGACACGCCGTTCCCCACTTTTCGCCGATTTCTGGAGGCATTGCGTGCTGAGTGGCGGAGCTCAACGCCGCGCTTTACCTCGACACCAGAGCGAAGAAATGAAAATATAAATGTAAATAAATATTTCACTTCCTCGTGTAGGGATCGAACCCACAATCAGTCGATTTTACAGTCACATTTTGTGCCTCTGCGCCAGGACTGGCCACAATATATACGATTATATATAAAATTAGCGACCCGCTCGTGGTTACGCCTGCTTGAACTACATAATAATTAATTTACTGATCTGCATTACTTTCTTTAACAATATCGATCTTAAAATAATATCTATATCTATATTGAAAAGAAAAAAAACAGTGAATTCAATATAACAGTTATTTAAACAAACAACATTATTCTTCAGAATGTTAGAACATTTTTATTGATTAGATTTAAATATAACAAACACTAAATTTTAAAAGAAGCTTGCCAAAATACAATATTAAAAGCTATTAAATCGGATTAGCCAATTCCGAGATTAGCGTGGATAAATGCACAGACAGATAAAAAAAATAAAAAAGCATTGTTTTTGGTTCTATTACATTATTAAATGCTTCCTTATTGGTAGTATTTTTCTTATAATGTATCTTCCATGTACAGATATTTAAACAAAATGGCTTTTTACGACGCTTTTCTATGTTAATTTTAAGTATGCCAAAAAATAGAAAATCGAGGCCCCAAATATAAATATTTTTTTTTTTTTCAATTTTAGAATACCAAAAATCAGCTCAATGTTAAAAATAGTTTTAAATCTTTATTCGATTATAGTACTACGAAAATAAAATATTTGTTCGTTTTAATTAACTCTACGTATTTCAACGCACTTATTAGTATGCATTAAATTAAAGTATAAATAAAAAAAATATTATTTAACTACTGATAAAACAAAAAGAAATCCGTACAGAATCGATTAAAATCAACCATATTTTAAATGACAGATGTGACAGCTGACTGACATTTGACACCTTGTCTAATGATTTTTGCATTTTTTTGCTTCACTTGTTTTGTTCGCTTCGATGAGTTTTGAGTGAGTGATTTTTGTTTGATATTTTCAAAGACTACTATTTTATTTTTCAGAGGTTGTGATGTACCTGAATCTATTAAATCATATAGAACGTATGCAATCGTTTTTGGTCTCCTTTCATAATTTCCCGTCTTAAACGATTGGACGGATTTTCAAAATAAGGGATCAATAGGTTGTCCTCACTCATTGACATATCGATAAATACGACTTTTATATAAACAAGAATCGGGAAAATAACAACAGTGTACTTTACACAAGGTTCTTATCCAAGATGCTGGAGAACCTTAGTAATACAAAAATATTGAACGTGTGCTGCGTTTCTAGAGGGGCGGAACTCAACGCCGCGCTTTGCCTCGTTACCGTATTCATATATAAAAATAAGTACGTCATTTATTTGGTTTATGTGGAATAATAACACATAAAAACCGTTTTATGAGTAATAATCGGGATCGTATCCCAATATTTACAAATACGAAACATTATTTTTCTTTATTTAAACGTCTCCAATTCAAGTAGCTGTTCCGCTTCAATAACACAGATAAGCTACCTTCGGTAAATCGCATTGAGAACCACTCGGCATTGAGTAGAATTAATGAAAAGAAAACCTTTTGTTAGCAACCTTTTAAATGTATGTAGAAATTACAATTTCTTTATTCCCAACCGAAAATATTACCTTCTAAGATTTCATATCGACAAATCAATTTTCTTAGTAGGTTTTGTTGGACGTTCGCTTCGTTTGCTAAATTCGCAGGATTTCGGGATAAGACGGAAGGAATGGGATGGAGTTTTACGTTTTACCTCGTGCATGGTATTTTATAACGCTCTTACATTACATTGTATGAACATTCGGTTCCATTAAACATTACGACCCTGTAATAACAAAGTATTCAATATGTAATGAGGTCTTGCAAAATTGGAATTTTGTTTATGGAATAAATTGGGTTTTTTTATTGAATATACATATGTCACAACTGTCAAAGTGTATTCTTGATAGAAATATTGAGTATATATTTTTTTGTTTTAACTTTTTTGTATTACAAAGAAAAGATGAAATATCTTGTTCCATCGTGGTTTAGGGTGAGCAGATCAGATCAGTGCCTGGCAGTTGCGACCCAAGCGTAGGTTAAGGGGCTCCTAATGTCATCTTCCACTATCTAAGCTCATCTACAGCTAACAATCTAATATTTAACAATATAATATACTCGTGTATTATTTTTTGAATACAATATCTAAAAACAACAGAATTTATACAGTCATCGCCAGTCGTGGTGCAGAAGCCAAACTCGAGGGGAAGCGGGGGACTAAGTGTCTTAACACTAGATTCCCTCTGCCTACCCTGCTGTGCGCGGGATACAGCGTGAAGCTGATCTATTTTAACTGATTTTATTCTTCATTTCTTTTTGGTTCACGACGTAACCGCAGCCAAAATATTCTCTATTACATGCTCGCGGATAAACTTACGCTCGGCTTCTAGTATGTAATAACTTTTAAAAGCAAATTTTGCTGAAAAACTATGTAGTCACTTCGCAGAATACGAAATCGCTCGCGTTCTTAGAAGACAAGTTTCTCAAATTGAAATAGTTTTATGTGAAGAATTTTGTTACATTTTATTTTAGTTTGGAAAATTATATATTTTCAATTTATATAAATTTTAGAATGTCATATAGAGTGTTGCTGTTTTCTGTCAACAATGTATATTTTTCGCCGGTGTGTTTGTCTTGCTCTGGCCTAACGATACCTACCTATGTATATATATAAATAAATAAATTTTAATGTCTTTTCTTTGTTGTCTTTTAAATTTTAATTTATCATATGATAATTTATAATTTTATGTAGAAACGCCAGTCGTGGCGCAGGGACACAAGCGACAGTGACTGTAAACGCAACAGGCTGTGGATTCGATTCCCACTTGAACAACTTCAACTGCCGCTACTCAACTTGGTATTAAGACACTCCGTTCCCCTCTTTTCGCCAATTTTTCAAGGCATCACGTGTTGAGCGGCGGAACTCAAAGCAGCGCTTTACTTTATTAACAGAGCGAAGAAAATGAAAATATTAATATTTCATTTCTCCGAATGGGAATCGAACCCACACCCATCACAATCACACATTTGTGCCACTGTGACACTACAGTCTTAACAATACAATACCAATTTTAAATTATTAGTATTATACTATTATTAAATAATAGGGCCATTTGCAGCGCAGGGGCACAAGATGTAACTGTAAACTCGACTGGTTGTGGGTTCGATCTCCACTCGAGGAGATGAAATATTTATTTAAATTTATATTTCCATTTCTTCGCTCTGGTGTCGAGGCAAAGCGCGGCGTTTAGTTCTGCCACTCAACACTATATGCCTCCAGAATTCGGCAGAAAGTGGGAAACGGAGTGTCTCAAGACTAAGTTCCCTCAGCCTACCCTGCTATGTGCAGGATACAGCGTGAAGCTGATTTATTTTATTTATTTAAATAAAAGAATAATTGTTAAAACTAAATAATATAAAAAAGAAATATTTAATTAAATTAATCTTAATTGCACTACATGGATTAATTAAAAGAACATACACACGTATCATATTCATTATATGTATATTGTATATAGAATAGGAAATTCTAGAAGCACTGCTAGTCTCATGTAGCTCTCCTAACGATGTCATTAGAACGTTTTGATTAAACTAGTGGTTCTACATTAAAAATGTTAACCTATTATATGTATATATTAATGTTTTTGATTCACACAAAGTGTGACTGTAAAATCGACTAGTTGTGGGTTCGATCCCCACTCGAGGAAATTAAATATTTATTTACTTTTAAATATTTATTTATATTTTCAATTCTTCGCTCTGGTGTCGAGGCACGGCGTTGAGTTCCGCCACTCAACACGCTACGCCTCCAGCACTCAGCGAAAAGTGGAGAACGAGGTGTCTTAACATTAGTTTCCCTTTGTCTACCCTGCTGTGTGCAGTATACAGCATGAAGCTGATTTATGTTTCTTTTATTTTGCAATTTGACACTATTTTACATATCTTTTCGATTTTGAGACTTTCAACATTTGTTTAGTGGCGGAGCTTAAGACAGTTCCGTTCTACACTTTCCGTTAAATTTTGGAGGCATTTGTGTGTTGACTGTTGTGCAATGTTGCGCTTTGCTTCGTTACCAGAGCGATGAATGATGAATGACAGAAAATATTAAATATTTCATTCACCCAAATGGAAATTGAACCCACAACCATCGCGTCTATAGTCACACACTTGTTATTAATATTGTATGTTAATATTTCGCTAGTTTAGTATCCATATCGCGACATTCAAACCAAATTCCTACTTCAGTAAAAAATGGAGAGCGGAGTGAACTGTCACAAAGTTCTCTTTGTGAACTTCGTTTCATAATTTTTGAGTACAAAAACCTCTAAAACAAAGGTTTATCTCTATTATAATCATTTTAGCATATTCATTATCAAATAATTTGTCTAGATTATGTATGTAGATTACGATGTGTTTTAACGTGATATAGAGTTAATCCATGTTATACGTTTCTCCATGTTATCGTTTAAATTTATATTTCCATTCCTTCGCTCTGGTATCGAGTTTAAGCGCGGTGTTGAGTTCTGCCACTCAACACGCATTGCCTCCAGAATTCGGCAGGAAATGGGTAACGGAGTGTCTTAATACTAGGTTCCCTCTGCCTACCGTGCTGTGTGCGGGATACAGCGTGAAGCTGATTTATTATTTATTAGTTAACGTTCAATAAATTTTTAAGTAACGACGAAATTGAAGATGTCAAATTTTCTTTAAGTAAAAGTTTAAGAAAATTTGTATTTATTTTTTACAGAGAAGGTATTAAGGTTTACTCTTCTTTCTAAAATTACACTAGTAACAAAAAGTATATAAAGTCAGGAATTGAAACTATAACCAATCTATTCTAATATTATAAAGCCGACGAGTTTATTTGGTTAACCGCGGAAATCTCAGTAATTACTCAACGTTGATAATTTCAATGAGGCCAGTCGTGGCGCAGTGTGACTGCAAAATCGACTGGTTGTGGGTTTGATCTCCACTCGAGGACATGAAATATTTATTTAAATGTATATTTTCATTTATTCGTTTTGTTGTCGAGGCAAAGCGCGGCGTTGAGTTCCGCCACTCAATACGCAATGTCTACAGACTTCGGCGGAAAGTGGAAACCGGTGTGTCTTAGCACTAGGTTACCCTCTGCCTACTCTGCTGAGTGCTGGACAGCGTGAAGCTGATTTTATTTTAATAATTTCAATGTAACCTAAAACCCGCGGACAGGTGCTGCGGACTGCTAACCTCTTACACTTAAAACGAATTTTAAGTAAAACACTACTTTTGCTAATTTCCAATCAACAACGCAGACGAAGCCGCAGGTTTAAGCTAGTATTATAAACAAAAAAAACATACCTTCTCCTGTATTCCTATCACCATACTATCTAATTTTTCAGCTTCGAAGTACGGTGAGCCGTGGGCTGAGAACCGCACGTCCAAAAATGCATCTTTTACTGTCGGCTTGTTAAACACAGTGAAGACATCGACGTTGTCCATAGATTTGTTGTAGAGTTCCGATAGACGGCGGTGTAGCTTGTCCTTTTTACTTGTGCCCTGCGAAAAAGATAGAAATATTTTAATTTCTATATAATTTATAATTTTTAACCACATAAATTATGATAAATTTATAATAATTATATATACTTATATGAGGAAGGCGTTACGCGTTGAGTGACGGTAACTCAACGCCGCGCTTTATCTCGTTACCAGATCGAGAATACCAAAATAATAAATATTTCACTACCCAGAATGCAATTTACAGTCACACCCTTTTTCGAAAATGGTGAACGGAGTGTCTTAACACTGATATCTACCCCTATTATATTCGGGATTTGAAGCTGTGTACATCATAAACAAAAAAACAAACAATAAATGTATTTACGGACCATGTTTATATAATTAAATGTAAATTTTAAATTTAATCATAGCACCAATGTAGACACGGCGGTGCGGTTGGAAGCCGACAATCGCTCGAAACCCAACTTCCACTGACCTTGGAATGTTACCCCGCAACCTAATATAAACTTTACTAAACTTAGTTCCAGCTTAATATTAAAAGGAAGTTTGTGTTTGTTCTAATGTTGACCGTGTTTGTACGAGCTTAAAGCTCTTTTGACTTATTTCAGCTTTTAATCTGTTGGTGTTGTGTAGAATAAATACCAGAAAGTTCTTTCTATGCAAGATTTTCTGAGTAAGTCGTTTTTTTTTGTGGTTTTAGAATATTTATAAGATCAGATTCAGTTGTTTCCCACATATAGCAGGGTAGGCAGAGGGAACCTGGTGTTAAGACATTCCGTTCCTCACTTTCCGTCGAATTCCGGAGGCATTGCAACGCTGCGCTTTGCCTCGACAACAGTGCGAAGAAATGAAAATATAATAAATATTTCATTTTCTCGAGTGGGGACAGAACCCACAACCAGTCGCGTTTACAGTCACACACTTATGCCCCTGCGCCATGACTGGCTCAACATGTAATTTATAACAGAAATTCATAAAATTGGGTGGTGTTGTGAAAAAAATATATATTTTCAATTATAATTATGTATACACCCAAGTTCTTACATGAAGTGATTGTACAATCGAAAAACTATAAACATATTGAGAGACGTACGGTTATATATGAAAAAATATTTAATACTTTTCAAATTTTTAAGTTAAAATCCACATCGCTTTTGATCAAAAAACTCTATAAAATATTATATTTATATTTTAAATTGTAAGCTATTCATGTATTCGTAGTATGAAATTTTTCCACTATTTCAGTAGTAGTTCACCAGCATCGTAACGAGAGGATTATCGACATTCAATTCACATTGACGCCTAGAGTACTTCAAACATACGTAATATTTTCGTAATATTATTATTTAAAAAACATACAGATCTATATTTTAGCGAAGTTGACGGAAAAATTTCATGATAATAGAAATTGGTGTTAGGTGGCGGAACTCAACGCCGTGTTTTGTCTTCCAGTCCCTATAAACGGTTTTATTGTAGTATAGTGTCCCGCCGAGTGGAAATTGAATCCAGAAATATCGATTACACATTTCAAAACTGCACCAAGTTCATCAGAATTGCGTTTCAAATTCTGAAGAGCTTGATGCATTGATACAATTATTTTACTTCATTTACAAGACTGCGATATGAATTTAATAGGCAATTGACTGAATTTCTAGTTTATTTTTGAAATATCGTCTTGGGCGGATGAAAAATAATAATTTTGTTTAATCATTTCTACATATAGAGTTGTACGTAAAAAATATTCTCATAAGCTGAATAAATAATATTAAATTTGAATTTTTAAGACCAAAAAAATATACATAAAAAGATTATTATAAGAAACGTTATGAGAAGAAAGATTATTCGATTATTTTTTAAAAGACTATAAGTGATATTTGCATACTGAAATAAAATTTATCAATAATTTGGAAAAGAATCTTTTAGACTTTTACAATTGTTCATAAATATTTACAAAAAATTGTATTTTGCGTGCTGATTGAACCCACAACCTGTCGCGTACAGTCGTGCCCCTGCGCCACGGCTGGCCTCAAATTTAACAACTACATAATATATAGACATTCCACACAAGAGACTATTAAGTCTTACTTTGTATTTGCTGAGCTCATTTATACTATCATTATTTATACTATTCTGTCCCATATAATACTTTGTACGGGTGTTTAAGAAACAAATGTGTTATCTTGTAATCTCTTGGAAATAAGGATGATAAGTGTTAAGTTTAAGTAGATTTAAGCGTTTAGTTTAATATAACATAAATGTTTATCAAAATACTCTCTGAAAACGGAGAACGGAAAATAAGGCACTATTTTTTTATATCATAACGAAGTTGACACCAATATCCAATTATTATAGATATTTGGTCTTTGCAATACCTATTACTATTACGTTTCGTCTTTTCAATATCTATACTAATACATCAGATATACAATGACCTAATTTGCTTTAAACATAATATATTTTTAGTACACAGATCGATACTCCTATAGTTTTGAGGGTTCTTAAGCATTTTACAACGTAATTATATCATAAGTAGAGCACAAGCTTTAAGTAGCTTACACATACATAGTTTTTGTTATAAAATTATACTATAGTTAATACTATTTGCTGATGCGATCCTGGAACTGTGGAAGCACATGGCTGTAATCACGAAGGTTGTGGGTTCAATATCAGCTCTAGAAATAGATAATTTTTAAAATTCTCGTCCTTACTGCGTCACGCGTTCTTTCTATCTACCTACAGTTCTTCCTGTTTACCGGAAAAGGCGTGAAAAGCTTAGCTTAAGATGGCGTACAATATATACAATTAATCTGATTTCTTAGTAATTGACATATATTTAATGTTTCTTATATAACTTTAATGATAGAAGTTCGAAATCAAGAAACTACAATGTCTTATGAGTATGTCTTTTGAGGCGTTACTATAATAGACACTGTCTTAGGTGACTTGCTGAACTATCTAAAACTTTTCCATAAAGGGGACAAAATCAAAGGGCTTGTGGTCTCCAAGGATTCTTTCTTATATCTTGAACTGGTATGTCAATTAATGGCAAAAGATAAATAATATGACCGAAAATCTATTTAATTTAATTTACTTTGAATTTTATGTAAGTAACAAGAATCTGTATTTCAGGAAAGTATTTTTTTAATACCACGCTGTATCCTGCATATAGCAGGGTAGGCAGGGGGAATCTAATATTAGACAGTCTTAAATTCTTAATTTTCCGCCTAATTTTCGAGGCATTGCATATTGAGTAGCGGAACTCAACGCCGCGCTTTGACTCGACACCAGGGCGAAGAAATGAAAATATTAAATATTACATTTCCTGGAGTGAAATTCGAACCCACAACCTGTCGCGTTTACAATCACACGCTTGTGCACCTGCGCCACGACTGACCTCACGCTCAAAATTATTAATAACTAACTAAATCTATTTATAGCTAAATATTTTAATTTAATAAGCAAAGTAAGGTAATAAAAGTAGTTTCATATAATTCAGGTAATATTATTCAGAGCATCTCAAGTAAAAACCTCAAAGGAGGTTCTCGGGTCTGCGGCTGCACGTGTAAATGCACTTCTAATAAAAATTAAAGTCTTCTTTACAGATTTATTCTGTTAAATAGTAACTCTTTAAATGTAGGAAGAAGTAAAGAAGTTTCTGGAGGTTATTTTAAGATGTTTATTTTAACAATTTTGAATCTTACTTTTGCGTTTTTAATTAAGTTAATGGCGTAAGACAAAATTAGCTGGTTTAGTTATATACCTTTAAAAAACGAGAGATTTTATATTTGTTTCAAATATAATCAAAAAAATATTATAAATTTTCTTAAGGTTATATTGGGTGTTATCATGTATTTTTTGATGATTTTCAAGGTCATTTTTGACACCTATTCTTCCATTTCTTTCATTGCACATTATTGTACGCTGTATTTCGCACAGCAGCAGGCTAGGCAGAGGGAACCTAAAGTTGAAATTACCGTTCCCATGATCCGTTAACAAATTTAAAGAGTTTAAATAAGACAAATATTTTTCGTTTCGTTTTACCTATTTTTTAACAAATGTATGAGATCTCATTTTAATAAGTTAAAGTGAATTAAAAAAAATATTCTAATTAAAAATAACTATAAAATTTATTGATGTATTTTATTATTAATATTATCAATATGTAATTGTAATATCTTATTCATATAAAAAATTGCCAAAATCTTTACATATCCTCATTGCAAAATTTTTACATAACTTTATATAAGTTTCGTTTTAAAATAAAAAAAAATATACTTTCATTACGTTTCACTTAATTTTTAACACATTTCTGAATTAAACTAAAAAAAGTTAAAACGAATTCTTAAACTGAATACAGTATTTACTTAAATAGCTATCATAAATTATTATCCACTCACATCAGCTTCCGGTATAATAAATTCTTCAGCGGTGATGTTCACGAAGCGGATCGAGCCGGATTTGTCCACCGCTTCTTCTGGTATCTCCTTTATAGTAACGTTGACAGTCGCCTCCACCCAGTGGAACGGGACTAATGGCTCGTTTTCCTCAGTCACCTAGTAATTGGAACAATAATATTAAATATTTGATATTAGGTATAGATCTTTAGCTTCGCTAATGTCTTAAAACTTCTAATAATATTCCCGAAACATGTAGAAATCAGATGGATAATGGAGAACGAAGTATTTTGATATTAAATTTTCTTTGTCTTTAGTGTCCTTTGCAGAAAAAAAATAATAAAACTTAAATTGATATAAGAATATAATCAGCTTCACCGAGGCAGAGGGAGACTAGTGTTAAGACGCTCCGTTCTCCACTGTCCACCAATTTCTGTAAGAATTGCGTATTAAGTGGCGAAACTCAACGCTGCGTTTTGCCTCGACTCCAGAACGAAGAAATGAAAGTTTAAATTTAAATAAATATTTCTTTACCTCGAGTAGAAATCGAAACCACAACCTGTCGCATTAACAAATACAATTTATGCCGCTGCGCCACGACTGGCCCTAATTATAGATATAAGATTTTTTTTTATTAAACAACATCGCATCAAGCGACAATATAATTTTCTTTCATTTAACAGCTAAGATTTTTTTTAAATTTATAATATAATAAGATAAATAAAAACTTATAAAATATTATATTGGAGGACGAATAAGTTGCAATATTATAAGAAAATATAAAACTTTATATCCTCTCGCCGAACACTCGTTAGTTTGATGTAAATCCAGCATTAAATTCAACGTCATGAACTACGGATTACACGATTTTACTTCAGTTCTCAACTTTGCTTGGCGTTTGAAGATTGATAAATCATAAACTTCGCGTTCGAAGTTCTTGTGCGAAGCTATTTCGCTTTACAACTCAAAAGGGTTATGATAAGAAGCGATCAGTAGAGATGTGTGATATAACCCTAGTAGGTATATAGAAGGTAGGTAATTTTATCGTTAGGTATTTTTTACGCGACGTAATTTAAGATTTACCTTCGTAAGTTGGTATTTTCCAAAGTTTAGAATTATATGTGTGTTGTGTTATTAAATTTTGTTAATATTATAAAATCTTGCAAGTAGCCTGTTAATATTATAAAATCTTGCAACTGCAAGTTGCGAGTTGGAATAGAAATAGTGATCACATTTCAATAATATTATACAGTCTTGCAAACAGCAAGACTATCAAAAATATGAAAGACTCATTTAAGTGTTCCGCTCCACGGAAATCTTTAGTAAAAGGCGAAAGATTTATGCGTATTGAAGGGAAACCAGAGATGTCGAATTTTAGAGCGGGGACTGTTTACGCTTTGGAGGGTAACAAGTCTATAGCGCGATTCAGAAACACATAAAAAATGTACAACGCCATCTAGTTTCCAAATAAATTGTATTTATAAACATGAATATATTAAAAAATACATTTTTTAGCTTAGTTTTAGTCCGACATTATTAAACAAAGTTATAGTAGAAGATATATTTGAAAATATTTCATTTTTGATTTGAACCCATAATCAACACGTCCTAACTGCACATTAATCTTATCCAATAACATTTCAATATAAACAAATAAACAGATCCAACAACAAATAAATAATTATACAATCAAAACTGAATCAGCCATTCCACTAAATTATATCGCCAACAATTTGTACCGACTTGGAATAGACATAGGCACGCGCCTAGCTCATAGCTCAGCCAGAGTCGGTCAGGTCACGCGGCGAATGCTTAACATTTAATTATTAACTTCCCCGCAACTTCAAGCCCCAGAGAACCGCAAACATAAATAGAAGGGGAGCCAACGACTCTTTTCATACTTTATTAATATTTCAACTATAATGAAAGATAAGTCGGTGCCAAGATTCGGAATCATATTTTGGATGGTCTTAATGAGAAATGGTTAGATAAAGTTTTAATTGTTATTTTGTTTTAACAAAACTTGGTTTCGTTTAGTCATAAAATAATGTAACCTAAAAAACCTTTTAAATGTTTAAGGTAAAGTAGGATTTGACTTGTTTTCGTCGCAATTGTCAACTAGGAATTAATAAGTTATTATTACTCTATGCATAAAAAATACTTGCATAATACTCGTATACAATTTTATATATCAAACCTATATCCAAAAAAAAAATATTGGTACATTTTTTAGAAAACGTATTAAAAATTGGTAAAAGAACGTAGCGAGATTGGAACCCGCGCCTCTTGGATATCGTCCTGAGTGTAGAATAACACTTTAAAAATGTCAAAAGTAAATATATTGGTTTAAAAAAAATACTTACATTAAAATGAAGCAAGTAAGTTCCATTGGGCGTGCCCTCCTTCATAGTTATCATACCAGTGTTGCTGTGTACGTCGAAATATGGACTTCTCTGCTCATAAGAAGGTAGCCACATAAATCTTTTATCTGGCAAATCCCAATCATCTGGATCGTTCACGAAAACTCGACCTATTTCTGTATCTGGTGCTTCACCCTATATAAAAATAAAAAAATATATATAATAATACTGCTTTCCAATACATTTACGTAGCTTTACGATAATATGTATTCGAAATATGTATTCGTTTTGAATGGATGGGCCATTTCAATAACATTTTTTTCCTATTTCATAATAATAATTAATTATAAAACCACTAATATTATACAACTGCTGGCTCTTGTACTATAAAGTAAGGGTGCTTCAAGGTTTTTTTTTTTGCTTGAATTACTTTGCAGTCTAAACTTTGTCAAGATTGAATTGTCGTAAAGGCATTTTTTTTATTTGAACATTTATTTATAGGTCACTATTGATTTTTGTTAGAAAATGGTTGGACGAGTTAAAATTAATATATATTATAATTGCTGTTTAATTGATTAATTGAATTTGAATTGATTGATTGAATTGAATTGGATTGATTAATTGAATTAAATGAAATGTTGTTTAAATAGAATATTGTATGTAAACTGCACAAAAGAAACAATATTTAATTATGTGTATTAAATTACAATTCTATGAATATTTGAAATAAAAACAAACTACTTATGAATATTAAATTAAAAAAAATCTCCACGATCAAAGTAATATATTCATATTAATAATACAACAAAAATATTAAGTACCTATTAGAATATTTTAATTAATAGATGATTTTAATATAGTTGTAGAAATGTTGAGTTTTTACTGATTAGGTTAATTTTAAGTCAAAATCACAAAAGCAATTTAAAACAAAAGATGAACAAAGCAGAAATGGCAAAACTAAATGATTTTTATAAGTGTAAAATAGCAGAAATATATCTTACAATGACTAATGTTTAAAGAAAAAAAAACCATGTACACAATACTAGAAAGTAATCAAGTTACGTCAAAAAGTAATTATGCCACAAAAACGGGGTGAATGGAAAGCTATTTCCTAAACGAGTCGTTGCTATAAAGTTCGTTAGGAGTGGGACCTGTCGCATTTGCGGGCAAGTCGCCGCCTCATTAAGTAAGTCGGCTATAGCTGCCTTAGTCTAACGTGTGTTAGAAATGGCATGCTAATGTAGGTTAAAGTATATTTTAATTGGTGCCAAGTTAAATAAAAAGAAACGAGTTATTTGGTAGAATATTGTATTTTTTCCTTTTGAAACATAACACAATTTATATATCTATCTATGAATGAAAACGGCATCTCAAGATTAATTTCAGACTTGAGAGCGGTTTATAAATACGGGTCTTAGTGCCAAAGGTTGGTACTATGATTGCAGGTATAATATAATCTTCCTCTATAATAGACTATCATTTTTTTTCTATTTGTAGTTTCTGAGATTAGTGCAGCTTCACGCCGTATCCCTCACAGCAGCAGGGTAGGCAGAAGGAACCTAGTGTTAAGACACTTCAATCACCCACTTTCCGCCGAAACTGGAGGCATTGTGTATAGAGTAACGAAACTTAACGCCGTGCTTTGTTTCGACACCAGAGCGAAGAAATGAAAATATAAATTTAAATAAATATTTCATTTCCTCGAGTGGGGATCGAACTCACAACCACCACCAGTCAATTTTGCAGTCACACTTTGTGCGATTGCGCCACGACTGGCCTCAAATACCAATAATAAATATGTATATACGTATTATTACCATATAATACTAATATAGCTTTACGCTTTATCCCTCGCGCGGTAGTCAGAGAGAACGGAGCGCCAAACGCTACGGTCTCTACCTACCTCTTTCACCTCGTCCACTGTCATCAACCTCTTCATACGCTAGGGATAAAGCGTCAAGCTAAATAAATAAATAATAATAATAATATAACAACTACAGCATTTTCACATTCCCTGTTCTACAAATGAAGTCAGCGAATGCGGCACAACGGCCTTGAATTCTTAAATTTACACTACAGTAGAAACGTGGATCGTGTAATAAAATATGAACAATGGGGGACCCACCAGCGGAATGTGCTTTGATATTTTTTATACTAATTATATAGCATATATCGTGCTTTAAATAGTATGTACGTTGTAATTTTGGTCCTTTGTGTACGAAAGTAGGATATTTTTCGAGTGAAAATATAAAATTCTATAAAAGAATTGCATGTAAAGGCTCCGTTGGTTCACATTTATAGTTGAATATTGTAATTTTGTGTCTATATTGGTATAGAAACATATTCTTTGTGCTTATGTTTTATGATATTTTGGCCAAAGCTACTTGTCCAATTTTGATGTTAATTTTTTTACTATGTTAATTTAACGTAATACGAAATTTATTATCATTAAATATTTTAGTATAATAAAAAAAAATATATAATATTTTTTTATGGAAATTAAAAGTCATCGCTAGAATATCTGTTAATAATATAAGTTTCAAATGACACTTTCCTTTCGAATTCAAGATATTAAGTTTTGAGTGGTGTAAATTAATACATTTTCATCTTACCATAGCGGGAAAATAAATATATGTTTTTGACAAGAGTAGGTATCGAACCTACGACCACTGTGTTTACAGTCAGGATCTAGGCTAATATTGCAAAAAATATAAAAGGTGAATAACTGAGGTACTGTACTGAACTGTGAGGTACTGTAAAACACATTTTATTTCGACAATAAATTATTTTTACACTGTCCCGTCCGCAGTAATTTTGGTTTTTGTATAGTTTAAAAATAAAAGAATAACTAATTATTCTTTCATATTACTTATTAAAGCAAATATTAGAAAATTTTAAATATAAATATTTTGATTTCCAAATTTATAATAACTAGGAAATTGAAATAATATTTAAAACAGAAAAATAGCAAGAAATACTAAATCTCATCCAGCCTTACACGAGGAACGGGGCAGGCAGTAAAAGTACCCCCTCCTCCCCCTTGGTAATCCCGGTTTACGCACGCACTAAAACCGCTTTCATTAAACGAAATTAACGTTTAATAGCCGTATATTATAATATAAAATTGTATTTTGTTGTGGTACAGTGGGTCGGTTCTGACTTGTATTGTGATGGTCGCAGATTCAATTTATTTATTCATTTTTAGTTTTAATTCGTTGTATAAAGGATCTCAAGAGTTCATCAAACAAAAATGCAGCTTTGGTACCACTAATTGCTGGTATTCTGTTGCTGCTGCACTTTTTTCTCTCGTAAATAGTTGAATAAAAATAATTTATGTTAATTACCTCGTTTTAAATATAATAGGAAAAAACATATACATTATATAATAATTTGAAAATAAGTAATATTTTAGCTCCTCGCTGTCATCTACATATTTTTTGTAAATTATTATTATTTTTATTTTTTTAGCTTCACGCTGTGTCCCACAGTACACAAAAGAATAACACACAGCATTGAAACAGAGGGAACCTAGTGTTAAGACAATCCGTTCCCCAGTTTCATTGCGTGTTGAGTGGCAGAACTCAATACCGTGCTTTGCCTCGACACCAGAGCGAAAAAATGGAATTATAAATTTAAGTAAATATTTGATCTCCTCGAGTGGGGATCGAACCCACAACCAGTCGGTTTTACAGTCACACTTTGTGCCCCTGCGCCACGACTGGCCTCAAAATTATTATAAATTATTATTCTTTATATAGACGAGTGGTAACAAACATTCATGTTAATGACTCCATAATACTCTTAATTTGCGGTTGCTACATTGTTGAAAATGTATGTAGATACTACAAACAATTTTCATATCAATGTAAACGTAGGCGAAGATATATTTTTTTAAAACAAAACATTTTTTTAATTTAGTTCTAAAAATGTATATTTTTCTTTTTTTTTTTTCTTTCCGCCGAATTCTACAGGCATTCCATGTTGAGTGGCGGAGCTCAACTCCACATTTTGCCTCTGCACTAGAGCTTAGAAATGAAAATACTAAATATTACGTTTCGTCGTGTGGGAATCGAACCTACAACCTGTCGCTTTTACAACCACATCTAAATTAAGCCAGTATATTAAGTCAGAACTTAACTCAAGTTTAATTGTAGCCTTAAACGAGACCGTAAAGAAAAATAAATTTTATTATATATTATAACATTCTACAATACAAGACTACCAAAATAAAGCAATAACACAACAATACTGTATATTCCATCACAATAAAATTCAAAGAAAAATGATTTCTTTATATTTATACACAAATAAATACAAAAGAATGTTTCGAAAATGAACAAAAAGTATAATTTGTTAGTTGAAAATAAAAATCTTGGGCGTGCTCTAGTACTTACCTACGAGAAAACATAAAACCGTTTATAGTTGGTTGTAAAGAGCAATGAATCCGTAACCGCCATTGTTATAGATATTTTCATGTTTTATTTCGACACTTTGTGGCTTTTGAATGTAAATTTTATTTTAATAGTGTCTCGATTATAAAATGCTAGGGCTTTTATCTTGTATTGTGAATGTCTACATGGTTTGTATCACTCTACTTACTGTAGGTACTGTGGAAATGTTATTAATATATTTTTTTAAGGAACCTAGTGTTAAGATACTCTGTTCCCCACTTTCTGGTGAATTCGGGAGGCATTGGGGAGGCGTGTTGAGTGGCGGAATTCAATCACACGGACACGCTTTGCTACGTCACCAGAGGGAGGAAATGTAATTATTAAATATTTCATTTCCTCGAATGGGAATCGAACCCACGACCGTCATCGTCGAGTTTACAGTGATACAATTATGTCCCAAAGGTAAATTATAAACATATATATTGGTACTTACTCCGGAAGATAATTATTATTAAACGTATTGGTATTGTAACAGCATATTATTAACAATTTTAAAAGCAACTGTTGAGAGTGTCACTAAAATACTCAGTAAAACCATCGTACGAGCCAGTAGTGGTTTTCCGTAGGATAGACAGGCAGAATACCGATATGCTATAATTGATGTTCAAATCTATATATGTTTCTAAGAGCTTAAAAAAATTAAGAATATTTTTATTTTATTATTTTATGTACAAACTTACTTTAAATTTCAATAAACTATACACCGGAAGTAGTTAAATTAAAAAGTTTTAAAAGTTTTTTTTTTATCCCGCACAGAGCAGAGTATGCATAGAGAACTTAGTGTTAAGATACTCCGTTCTCCATTTTCCGCTGATTTTTTCAGGGCATTGCGTGTTAAGTGGCGGTCCTCAAAAAAGAAATAATAATACACTTCCTCAAATGGAGATCGAACTTACACCACGACCCTACACCACGACCCTGCGCCACGACGGTCTCAAGTATTATTATTCACTCCATATTATTTGTTTTCTATTTGTAAATTATTATTTTATGTAAGTTTTCATAATAAAATAACATTTCGATACTTATACAAAGTCATGCGAAACAAAAATAACAATAAACGAAATAGTACGTGAAATCGTTTTAATTAACTTAATACATATTATTAAAGGTCGTTACTGGTTTAATAGCGAGGAATGGAAAATGGAATCACACGAAATGTGATTATAATAAAAAAATTATTTCGAGTCAGTTTACTGTCGATAATTTTTTATGTGATTTTCATATATTATAAGTTGGAACCTAAAAAAATATTATGATTATTGATTTTGAAATTAACCTTCTCCATCCCGCACATAGCAGACAGAAGGAACCTAGTGATAAGACACTCCGTTCTCCATTTTCTGCATAATTCTGGAGGCATTTCATGTTGAGTGGTGGAACTCAACGGCGTTTTTAACCTTGATACCACAACGAAGATATTTAAATATTTCTTTTAATCGAGTGGGGATCGAATCCACAACCAGTTACGTTTACAGTCACATACTTGGGTCCCTGCGCCACGACTGGCCTCAAATTGAAATTTATTATGTTAACGAAAAACCATTTTAACATATCAAAGGTATAAAAATTATCAAAAAGATGAAATATATGAGGACACCAGATTGGCATAAACATAGTGCTAAAGTTGATGTGACGTAAAATATGGATTTCATTATTATATTGAAATATATATGTAACTAAAACTAAACCTTTATTGTTGTTAGCCCCTTTTCAAATAAGATATTTTTATTTATTTATTTTATACAAATATAACCCAATAATGTAAGTACAGACTAGCATGCACACTGGCATAGTATGTAACGCAACATGTGGAAATAAGAAATCTCTAGAAATAACTGTTGCTAAATACGCTACAATATAATATTTTTTATAACTTAAAAAGAATGATTTAAAACAGAATTATATGAAAAAAAAAATAAAAAAGTGAAACCTAGTGATCTAAAATGATACAACAAACGATCCTCGATCCATCCAGTAAATACGTCACAAAAATAAGAAAAACTCAAGATGATAAGAAAGTACAAGATAACAAAATGTCTTCTAAACACAAATTGCCAATTTATACTTACGTAATATCGCCAGCTGTATATTTCGTTGAAATACGTTTCCGTCTGATAGCGTTGTGGGGAACAATATATTAAATATTAATAATACACGCGAAAATAATGTATGGACCATACATACGTATGTGTATGTATGAGTTGTGTTCCAAATTATGTATGTAATTGTTTGATGTTTGCTCGTATTTCTTGGAAGTATTCAAGAAATTGATGTGACAAGTTTGTATACTGGATGGTTATATTATTTTTGTATGATTAAATTACGTTTAAGGTGTGTTTAAAATTGAGGTACCGAGTTCAATTCTGACATTTTATTTTATATGTTACTTATTCTAAGTTTAATATTAAAAATAAGCAGGGTAGGCAGAGGGAACCTTGTGTTAAGACACTCTGTTCCGAAATTTCTGCCGAATCTGGAGGCATTGCATGTTGAGTGGCAGAACTCAACGCCGCGCTTTGCCACCAGACGCGCGACACCAGAGCGAAGAAATGAAAATAAAAATTTAAGTAAATATTTTATTTCCTCGAGTGGGAATCGAACCCGCAACCAGTCAGATTTACAGTCACACCTTGTGCCACTGCGCCACGACTGGCATTAGCAAATTAAAAACTTCAATATCTGTTAAGTTATTAAGTAAAGAAAGTAGAAATAGCTATATTAAAATGTATATATATAACTAAATCGTATTATATAGTAGAATGTAATTTCTTTGCGTATTCATATATTTTTTTATATATTTTTTTTGTTCATAAAAAATATCCGTGGCGGAGTGAGTGAGACTATCGTTTTTTTACATCCATTATGGAAGTATCAATACGTCGAAAGCGTTAACGTCAGAGCCTGTTGCAAAACCGTTATAGAAGCTGTTTCTACAAAAAAGTCTTTTTTTAGGAAATTCTAGTGTTATTTTCTATATAAAGCTGAATCTGCTGCATATTGGGGAGTTTAATCTTTTTTTTAATATAAACTCTCCTATAAATAAGTATTTTTTTATATGAAATTCTAATATTGTTTTCTAAAGCTGAAACTGCTGTATATTTGGGAGTTAAGTACAAGTTATTTTATAGCCAATATATAAGTTGTCATTTATATTATAATGTGCAATAACATATTATAAAATTGCTGATGCTTTAAAAATTCAAAATCGATTTAGTTAATTAAATGTTGTTTAGAACCATTTAATAGACAAGCCCAAATGTGTATTTTTTTAAAAATATAAACATTATTTCCCATAAAAAAAAACCAAACCTGCCATTGTAAAAAAAAAGAATATACATATAAAGCAAAAAATCCCATAAATACCTTATAATTATACACAAAAATGTCGCTATGCCCAGGCCCCATAGGATTGTCGTTCCTGTCGCCGATCACGATGTGGAGTATAGAAACGCCCGTCAGCCGAGGAGTACCGGAATCCGTAATGGCTACCGGTATTCTGTACTCTTTCCGCTGTTCACGATCGAATGAAACGAGCGTCGATAATATGTTTCCTGCAAGAAATTGTTTATTAGATATAAGTTTTGATTGGAGGCTTGTAAAGGATATATATATGTACATATATGAGGTAAAGTGCGGCGTTGAGTTCCGCCACTCAGCATGCAATGCCTTCAGAATTCGGCGGAAAGTGGGTAACGGAGTACATATATGTCTAATATTACAAGTAAAATGCTAAACAGATTTTAATTGTTTTTGAAAAGAATAGCTTTTATATTAGAATTTTATATTTGAAATTTGTGTACAAAAACAACAAATTTATTATTTTAGCTTCACGCTGTATTAGCACGGTAGATAGGATCTTGGGAACCTAGTGTTAAGTTCTAATTAAGGCAATTCCATTCCCCACTTTCCGCTAAATTCTAAAGACATTCCCTCGTTACCAAAGCGAGAAAATGAAAATATTACATATTTCCCCGAGTGGGAATCGAACCCACAACTTGTAGCGTTTACAGTCACACGCTTGTGCTCATGCGCCACGACTGAGCTCTATCAGATTTGATAATTAAGACTTTTATGAAAATCATTAAGTTTATTTTAAGAATATATATACGTATATTTTATAAATTATACCTTGTATCCATGTTCTTGTATTTACAAGAACACACAAGAAAATAATACTTAAAAAAACACAACCTAAACAACTTATTAAGTTCCAAAAGTCAGCTTTTAATCGACGTTTAAATCAAATTATTAATTAATCACGGCTGTTCAAACGAAATCTGATTAAGAAGATTTTGTTTACATAACTCACTGAGTTACCCCTAATAACCCTCTAAATGTTTATACGACCAAAATGAACACACACGATACCGTTAAAACTTTGTAAGGCTCAAGCGAAGGAGGTACTTAAATGAAAAACTTCGATACTTCCGTACTTTTCATACTAAATAATTTCCACAGACACGAGGAACAATTATCAACACGTTATTTTCAAAGTTGAATGGGGGAACTGCTGAAATCGAATTGGCACTCCAAAAACAAAGTTACGAGTTGGTTTCGAGCGCCATTTATTGCATTTTAACTACATTAATTGATTGAAAATTCAATTTTGGTTCCCTAAATTCCGTGTTGTTGGGATTGAGGAGGAGTGGATGTTGTTAGTTTAGCTAAATTGTTTGTTCAATTTGCATCAGTGATCTTCAAAGTGTTTAAACGTCAAAATATTTTTTGCTAAATGTTGGCAGCCCTGGGCGCTACGTCGGGTTGTAAATACGGTTGTGGGTTCGGTTTCTATTTGAGAAATTAATTATTTTAATTTTTTTGCCCTGATATAAAAATAAAGCACGACGTTGAGTTTGGCCACTCAACACGCTGTCTCGGAAATTGGCGAACGGGGTGTATTAACACTAGATTTTCTCTGCCTACCATATTATGTGGTACAGGATACAGTATATAATAATAAAAAAAAAGATAAAAAACATGTTTTTAGAGGTTGTATTATTAACATTATTAATAATTACTAAAATTATTAGTAATATTATGCCATTACCCATTCAATTTTAGGGTTAAACGAACATTTTATACAAAACACGTTCAATTTTATCTATGTGCTGAAATTGTCTTTTGCTTAGTCGAAGATTGACGGGTGAATGGATCTTTAGAATATCCGCTCAGACAAATTTCCTTAGAATGTTTTCCATCTCCGCAAGAACGTGAAGTAGCTAGGTGACTTTAGCCTTGTTTTATCCTATCTTATTAATATTTTTTCTGTTTTTTTTTTCAGTTTCACGCTGTATCTCGCATATGAGAGGGTAGGCAGATGGAACCTTGTGTTAAGCAGCGACTTTCCCCACTTTCCGCCGATTTTTTTGAAGCAGAAAATCAAGTATAAGCGGGCGAAGCCGCGTTTGGGTCACTGTTTAAATATAACGAAGTAAATGATTCTACAATAGTTAAAAGTGTATAAAATTGAACGTAAAATATAGCCTATCCTATTATTCGTAAATAAAAATACTCATGAAATGACTGTGTCAGAGTTCGGAATGATTGGACAAAATTCCATTATACAATAAACATTTCAAATGGCTACAGGTACGTAGCAATTGAGCAATTATTTCGTATACAGGATTTATAAAGCTTAATTTGTGTTTGCAATAAATGTTTGTTTTTTTCTCTTTCTTGATGCATTAATGTTTTTTTAGCTTCACGCTGTATCCCGTATATAGCTGAGTGGACAGTGGGAACCTGGGAACCTAGTGTTAAGATACTGTGCTCTTTAAACCACTTCGGTTCTCACATTCCGCCAAATTCTGGAGCTATTGCATTGAATACAAAATTTTTAATTTCCTCGAGCGGGAAACGAACCCACAACCTCTCGTATTTACAGTCACACAGTTGTGTTCCTGCGCCATGACTGGTCTGATTCATGTATACTTGCTTAATATGCACATATCGTTAAAATTTTCGAAAAAAATGATTTCGAACACGTTACTTCAACTAATCAATATGAGAAAGACATACTCCTATTTAACCACTGGGCATACACAATCCTAGATAGACTGTGGGAACTAAAACACATGGAAATCTTTTGGGTTTTCTGAAAAGATTGGTTTACCTTGTATGTGGAATTTCGATCGGATATCGAAGCTGGCAGACTCGTTGAGTGCAAAGGTGAAAGGGGGGCCGTTTTCCGCTGAATCGTAGTCTTTCGCCGTTAGTATAACCACCTGACTGGGTGCTTCATTTTCGTACCATATAACTGGTTGGGTCTGAAAGAAAAATTGATTATATAGCTTTATACTGGTATATAGGAAATTATTTATAAATTGGCGATATAATGCAATCGATGATATACATATATTTTTTTGTTTGTTTGTTTGGTTGAAAGCGCTAATCTCATGAACTGCTAGTCCAAGTTGATATTTATTTTTTATTTTTATATCGGATAGTCGATTTGTAAGGATATATATAGGTTACACACTGATAAATATTCCATTCCATTCGGATAAACGCTCATGCTGTATCCTTCATAGAAGGGTAGGCAGAGGAAACTTAGTGTTAAAACACTCCCTTCTCCACTTTTCACCGAATTTTCAATGCATTGCTCCACTTTGTTACCAGAGCAATTAATAAATAATAATTCATTTCCACGAGTGGAGAACTGAAATCAAAACCGTCGCGTTACAAACACGTGTGCGCCTCTGCACTACGACGGCCTCGATAAAATTATAAATGATTAAGACATAAAATTTAATATTTAAATAATCACTACAAAATTTTATATTTATATATTAAATGAAATAAATAAATCAGCTTCACGCTGTATCCCGCACCCGGCAGGGTAGGCAGAGAGAACCTAGTGTTAAGACGCCCACTTTCTGCCGAATTTTGGAGGCCACCAGTCGGTTTTGCAGTCACGCTTTGTGCTATTGCGCCACGACTGGCCTCAAGAATAAATTGTAAAATAATAATATAAAAAACATTAATTCCACAAAATGACGAATCCCGACAGTAAATCCACAGCAGCTCCCAAAGTAATCCTCCAATTGTCTTTGCTTACAATAGCCGATTCATCTATTCCAGTTTGAAACTAAACTGACTGCAGCGACGGTCTCTAATCTAATATTTCTATACAATCTATATCATAGCCGAGAGATAAGTCGAAGTTCGAATAACCGTTTATGAAATTACTATTCGTTTGCGCCTTCACGCTGAAGCGGCTTTTAGAATTGGTTTGAGTAAGATGATAAGAAATTGTTAGATTTAAACAAAACGCGATAGGTTGAAAGTTAGATTCGTACTCAGAGAAATAAAATGATAAATATTTTAATTTCCTTGGTCTGGTAACAACGCAAAGCGCGGCGTTGATCCGCATAGGGAATTCGATGAACAGTGGGGAACGAAAGTGTGTCAATGGGACCGGAGTGTCTTAACACTAGGTTCCCAAATTTCTTCTACCTACCTATAAGCGTACAGAAGAAATATTTTGAATTTAAGCAATTTCGAGAAATTATTTTAAAAATAAAGCAATAAAGTTCATATATTTAACACCAATATACGATAACATTCAATATGCTTACTTGTTTTGTTCTATTATTGGCGGAAGTGATTTATTGGTTAAATTAATCTTAAATACGGGAAGTATATAATACTACAAACGTATTATAAACTGATAAAGGGCTTGTGTATAATATTATTTAGCTGCTATATATTACTAAGCAGCAGCAGGATAGGTATACTACCTATCCTGCTGAGGGAACCTAGTGGTTAAGACATTCCGTTCTCCATTTTCCGCTCAACACGCAATACTTCCTGTGTAATATCACGTGTTGAGTGGCAGAACTCGACATAAATTTAATTTGTTTTTTTTTTCGGATTGGAATCGAACCTACAGCCAGTCGCGTTTACAGTCACACATTTGTGCCCCCGCGCCACGGCTGGACTCTTTTTTATTTTTTTTATAATACTAATCGACTGTCTCCATCTCTTATGATATCTGCATCGTACGTCAAAGGAAGATAAATTCAATGATAATGACTTGATTTATAATTTAGCTGATAATACATAAGGTCGTTGTGGCGCAGTGGGACAGCGTTTAATTGTAACTGCTATGGTTGTGGGCTCGATTCCACTCGTGGAAAGAAGCAAAAAGCAGTGAATAGAGTGTATTGACACCAGGTTCTTTCTGCCGACCCTATTTAGATAAGATAAAGGGTGATGCTTTTTATATGTAGCTTCTAAAATAAAAAAAAATAACTAATCTTATATCTCTATTAATCTTTGTATATACAAACAAATAAATTCCAATTCTATGGACAATTGAATCAGGTGCAGCCATTTATTTCTACGTACAAATTTATAGTACAAACACAAAAATTATTAATATTTAACCTTTTAAAATTTACTACAGTTTCAATCCCTACTGCAGATTATGTTACGAAATATATAAGTATTTACGGATGCCGTAACAATATATTTACTAATAATAAAATATATTTACATTTAAAAATGCCACGAATATATGCTCAATATTTTCATTTTATTGTTTTAACAACCAGCTTTAGTAGAAAATGAAATTAAAATGATCCAAAGTATATTCGCATTTGTAACGAAATGTACTTTACGGTTACGTAAATTCTGTTTATATAGATAAAAATAAATCGTACGTCGTTGTTTTCCAGTTTGTACGTTTATTAATTACACTATTCAATTCGTGGGTAAGTTGTAGGAATGTTGATATCACTTTTAGATATTATATTTATTTTGCTTATATACCCTATTTTTTGCATAAAGAGCAGGTGGAGAGAATGTAATGTCAAAACACTACTTTCTCCGCCCTCGACCGAAATTCGAGACATTTACTGTGTAGCTTAACGCCGCAATTTTTCTAATAGAGAAAGAGAGAGGAAAATGTAGCCACATTATCCAGCACGAATTATAAATAAACGAAAACCGAAAAATGAAATAATTCTAACGTTAATAATAGTAATATTACAAAAATTATATCACATACATTCACAAACAATTAGTAAATAGTTTCCTTCGAATATACGTTGAGAGATAGTTAAAATGGAAATTACCTTTCCTAACCAAAATCGGGGACTGAAGGACTTACGAATAAAAAGCTGGGACTGTATGGCCATTTGCATGAAAAATTGACAAGCGGGTATCCCCAGTGGTGTTACCTAAAGGAAACCTATAAGTGAGAGTACCTTTTTATTAACCGATTTCAAAGAAAAGGCACGCTTAGTTGATTATGATGCGGTTTTTTATTTGTTATTTTTGCGAGAAGGCTCTGACTTTAACCGATTTTGAAACGAAAGAGGTTCTCAATTTATTCAGTAGATAAGTATGTTTGTCCGTTTCAGAGTTTCATTATTACCTTTTTTAAAAAATATTTGAAGTTATATGTCAGTTATAAGTTAAGAAGGTATTGTCTTTTCTTTATTAAATTAAAATCAAAAATATAATATATAAAACAGAAGGGCAAGCAGAGAGAACCTAGTGTTAAGACATTTCGGTCCCCACTTTCCGCCGAATTTTTAAGACACTGCGTGTTGAGTGGCAGAACTGAACGCCGCACTTTACCTCGACACCAAAGCGAAGAAATGGAAATATCAATATTTCATTTCCTCAAGTGAGGATCAAACCCACAACCAATCGCGTTTACATTCACATACTCGTGCCCCTGCGCCACGATTGGCCCCGTATTTCTTATTTGTTTAGGTAAACCCACAAGAGGAAGTCAGATTCCCTGTTCAAATTACACTCGCTTCTTAAATCGTTTAGGAGCAATTGGATTAATAAATGGTTCTTTAAATTCGAAAAACAAAGGAACATGCATTGAGAAATGTTTTGTAAGATACATTCTTAGAGATTGTTAGTTCTTTATGTACGAAGAATAGCTTTCGGATATATTTTAAGTTATTGTTTCAGCTTCACGCAATACCCTGAATACAGCAGGTTAGGCAGATTGAAGCTAGGGTTAAGACACTCCGTTCCTCATTTTTCGCAATTTTTTTAACTCAACGCTGCGGTTTGCCTTGATACCATGAATTCAATTTTTTTTTATTTCCAAAGGTGTCTCTAATCGAATATCGTTAAAACTCGTATACTGGCACTTACAGAAATTTTAATTAAAAAAAAAAAAATTTCTTCACGCTGTATCTCGCACAGCAGGGTAGGCAGAGGGAACATAGCATAACATAGAAAAATAACAGGTATTTTTAAAAATAGTAATAGATTAAATGAATTGTTTGAAGTTTCAAAATGCCACCATGGAGCCGTTGCTCGGCATAGCATCCGAATCTAAAAGTGGGTTCGATTCTCATTCGGAGGAAATAATCATTTTCATTTCTTCGCACTGATAACAAAACAAAACCAGTGTTAAGTTCCAACACTCACCATGCAATGTCGATAAATTGGAGAAAAGTGGCGCATTCAGTGTCTTAACAATAGGTTCCCTCTCTTTTTCATGAAAAAAATGAGTAAATCGACGAAATATGTGAAGTAAATTACGATCGAACTACATGATATAGTGTGGGGCTACGAAATATTACATTAGACACTTGTTCCCTCACTGTTTGTACCCTCGTCAAAGGGATTTTTTGATAGACAAGCAATATTGCTGCCCTAATACACCATGCATCGAGTTTAGATACCCATCAAAATAGTTTCATATATGGATTTTGTGTGAAGCTACTATAACGTTATTGTTAGTAATAAATATATTCTTTTTTTTCTCCGCTTCACGCTATTATAGCTCATATGTAGCAGGGTAGGTAGAGAAAGTCTAGTGTTAAGACACTCCGCTCCCCAATTTTTGATGAATTCTGAAGGCATTTCACCTCCCTTCCATTTCACTTTCTTTGGTGAATCTCATATTCTTAGATAAAAAATTATATTAAAATTAAAGGTCACCGCGCTGCTATGGGACAGAATTTGACTGTAAATGTGATGTTAGAGGGTTCGATCTTCACTAGGAGAACTTAATTATTGTTATTTCTTTATGCCAAGACAATGGGTGGCGTTGAGTTCCGTCACCACTAAACTAGATTATGTCGGCTCTGTTATATGTGAGATTAGTCGTGAAGCAAGAAAAAAAGAATTAATGTCGTGACAGGGGAATGGGAATAAATAACTACGAAAACTGTCTACTTTGAGACAAAATACATGTTTTTTTTGGATAAGAGCAACAGCGGAAGAGCACTACAAGTTGATAATGGAAAAGTTCAGGTTTCCCAGAGGAGAAAGATGTAATCTACGACATTTTTATTTTTTTCATATAAATATACTTGCTGTATGTCAGCCAAAAGCAACCTTTTATCAGTATTACTATTATACTATACACGTTTTCTCAACATTTTTTTAGATTTTATTATCAATACAGAATGTATCGTTTCTCATTTTCCTCCCAAATCAAGCTCTAGCACAGAGAAACAAAAATAAATCATCATTCTCCTGAGTTAAAACCCAACCCATAACCGTCGCTCTAAATTTAAAAACTGTACCACTGCGCCACAACGGCCTCCTATTAACGACAAATGCTTTCGCAATATAAAAAAACTAACGCAAAACAAAGCAATTCCCGCAGACAATCGTTTTTAATCAAGATATTCGAGAACATTTGAAATTGAACACGAGAAGGTGTAGAATTCCAGTTTTTACTTTCTTTATAGATAGGTATAAATAGGTACTTATGGCTTTTGTTTTTGGTAGATTTCATTTGCTCAGATATTAAATGCAACTTGCTGCAAATTAGCATGTGTATTTTTAGTTTTGTATTTTTATTTTTTATTGCGACGGTTGTGGGTTCGATTTCCACTCGGTTAAATGAAATATATAATATTTTCATTTCCTCGCTGTAGCAACAAAACAAAGTGCGTTGAGTTCCGCCATTCAACACGCTATGTCTCGAGAATTTGGCGGAAAGTAGGAAATGGATGTGTCTTAATCGGAACAGAGTGTCTTAGCATTAGGTTTTCAGTTTTTCCCTGCCTACCCTGCTATGTGCGCGGTACAGCATAAAGCAAGGTATAGATTTTTTATTTACTATCACGTTTATCGTTTGTCAGCTTCACTATGTATCCCAAACACAGCAGGTTAGGTAAGAGGAAACCTTGTGTTATGACACTTCCTTCCCCACTTTTCGCCGAATTCTGGCGGCCTTTGCCTCGACACCTGAGCAATGAAAATAAATATTTCACTTCCTCGAGTGGGGATCGAACCCACAACCAGTCGATTTTACAGTCACACTTTGTACCTCTGCACAACGACCGGCGTCACTTTTTATCGTTTGTAATAGCTTAAATTGAGTGGAGTGGCTAAATTTACAGCACTGTTTTGTACTTGTACCAAAGCCATCGCCCCGAGTAGAGATAAAACTTACACCTATCGAGTTTTGCAATTAGAAGCTGTCCCACATTGACAAGACGGTATCAAAAAAAAAATACAAGAATAAATCTCATACGCAAATAAAGAGCATTTTATAATTCTGAATAAATATTGTACGTGAAAATGAGACGTAATATTTGAAACCGCCTCTTGGAGTACTATTAAATACTAACATTCTAATATTTTGATACATATTTTAAATAATTTTAGATCATACATTCAATATGGATTTGTGATATGCTACTTGTGTTTTTCTTAGCTTACATTTCTACAAATTATATTCATTTCAATCCTTATTTATTTACCAAAGCATAAATAAGCCTTTAATCCTAGATATAAATTCTTTAAAAGAAACTTTTATATTAAAGTTTATCTCTACAAAAGTAAAAGTTTCTCAATTAATTCAACGTGATTTCAACGGAATTACAGACTGAAACTGAATAACAACCACTGATAA
The DNA here is from genome assembly GCA_013421005.1 of Heliconius erato x Heliconius himera. Classification (NCBI taxonomy): domain Eukaryota; kingdom Metazoa; phylum Arthropoda; class Insecta; order Lepidoptera; family Nymphalidae; genus Heliconius; species Heliconius erato x Heliconius himera. The sequence goes on along the minus strand of JAATLQ010033711.1, from coordinate 29,491 downwards.
AGCTAAGTTGAAAATAAGGTTGAAAATCTTTATTTCAATAAACAGACACATACAACCATGCAGTTTTTGAATGCTTGTTTTCTTCTTTTACGTTGATTTAGACGTTGTTTGCCAGATTGCGGAACTTAACGCTGCATACTTAGCAGGTCACCGTAACGTTTACATTATAAATATTAAGATAAATATGTACGAGCAATAAGTCTATAGTATTGGTTCAGTCGCAATCGTCTGGTAGCGTTTAAGTCGAAAACAATCAATTTTATGTGATTTAGACAGGACAAGTTAATATGCTATGCCAGATTTTATCCTTTCTACACCGCATTTCGTTGACATTTTTACACATTCCTATACAAAATACTATGAAAAAAAACAGGTAAACCGTTAAAATATCGAATGAAATCAGATGGTTTCCGCAAAAAGGTTTAGTCTTGATGGTACAATTTAAATTTATCGACAGCTATTCCTTTAAAATGGTCTATAAAACTAAAATGGATTCTATAAGGAAATAGCATGTTCGTCCTTTGAAGATTTAAAAGGGGTAATTATTTGTATGAGCTAAAAATAAAATGCTGCAAATCTAAAGCAATAATGGCGTAATGTTTCAGGATTCCGTCTTCAAAGTAACATTTTTTACTGTACATCCGTTCCTTTTTATCAGATCGTTTCCCATTAGAAGCATTTCCTAGAGTTTTAGACGAACAGCAGTGGAAATTAGTCGCTTTATTTTTAATGTCGTCAATTGAGTAAACCAAAAAGAAATTTAGAAATAAATAAAAAAATACTTACGTTAGTCAAAAACGGTGCGTTGTCATTAATATCGGTTAATTCTAAAATAACTTCTGTTGTAGATCTCAAGCTGTCAGATCCAAGTCTTCCTCCATGGTCAGCTGCCATAATCAGGATCTGCCACCTGGTGAAGCCTGATGGCTGATCCCTGTCCAATGGTTTTGTCAAGCGAAGACAGCCATCGTTGTCAATTTGCAGAAATTCCTTTTGTTCATGCTTAACTAATGAATATACTATATTTTGTGGTTCATTTCTATCTAAATCTGGATCGTAAGCTTCAACCTGTCCATAAGTAAAAAAAAAATATAATAAATTACATTTTGAGGGATTTAAATACAAGTCGATTGTTTACATTAAGTTCGACTTAGCAATATTAATAAAATAAAAATTTACTTGTATCTTTAATTATTTTCATTTTCATTTTGTAACTAGATAAAGATATAATAATTTGGCTTATAGTGAGAAAATACTCAAAATCATACTTTAATATAGCCAATAATTACTAAGACATGACAAAGACATCGTAATAAAAGAAAAAAACAAAATACTCTTTTAAAAGAAAAAACATTATAATGTCATTAATATCATTAAAACTGAATTGCAAAAAAAACATATTTTTACCTTAACAATACATCCTTCATACAGCTTCTCTTCTTCGATAGTCTTCGTATAATTAGCCAAGAATACAGGTGGGTTATCATTTAAATTCTCAATTTTTATTAACACTTTGGCATAATCTTCATAAATACCGTCAAAAGCTCTAACATCTAAGCTATAACTGGTTATATTTTCATAATCCAATTCATTATTAACACGAATTTCACCGGTGAAATTACGAATTACGAAGGCGTCGTATGTATTGCCGGCTACAATACTGTATGTTACCACGGAAGCTGAAAGTAGTCATTTGTTTAGTAAATTGCTAGTTCCTCTAGTGCTAAGGTGAGTTTTCTCGAGAATAGTTATAATGTATTTTAATTTAGAACAAACGAACTGAAGTTTTGTTTTAATATAATCACAGGATAAAAATTATACATTATAGATATTTCACCGAGTTAAGATTAAATCCACAATGATCGTGTTCAACACTTAAAACTTCGAGTTCGATATGGTCGATGAAAGTCTTTATTTATTTATTAACATCACGCTTTGCCACACATAGTAGGGTAGGCAGAAGGAACTTGGAAACCAGATATTAAGACTCGATACGAATTAAGATACTTCCGATTCCCACTTTCTGACAAATTCTGGAGGCATTGCGCGTTGGCATGCTTTTCTCTCGTTACCGGTGCGAAGAAATCAAAATTCATTACCCTAAGCGGGAATCAAACCCACAAGTGTCACGTTTACACGCTTGTGCCTCCGCGCAACGAGGGCCTGTATACGCAAACATGTGATCGTTTAATGAATATATAATGTCAAACTTATGTTAAACAAACATGAAAATAATTTTAAATATATAATACTGATATGATGACGACATTAAAAATTTACATATTAATTAAGACAAATTAAATACCTGTATCTGTGTCCAGAGCAGTGACTTGCGTGACCAGTTCATTAATATTGGCGTTTTCCGCTATAGATTCTGCGACATACGTGTCCTGGGTGAAATGTGGTGGATTGTCATTTTTATCAGCTATTTCTATCAAAAACACTTGTTGACCGGCGTTATGTTTGCCCGGTATTAAAGCTGATTCAGAATTATCTGTGGCTATGATTTTAATATTATAGAAACTTCGCTCTTCTCTATCAAATATTTTGAGGGTAGTAATATTTCCCGTAATACTATCTATGGCGAAGGGGTCAGATGGATCGCCTAATTCGTAAGTCACTTGGTTATTAGCTGAAGTGCCATCAGCGTCGAAAGCCCGGACCTGCATCACAGGAGTGCCAGGCGGCTCATTTTCTAAAACACTGCCTGATCTTATTTCACTGAATATGGGAATATTGTCGTTTACATCTTCTATTTCTATTTGAATTATAGTTTCAGCTGCTAATTTGTAATTGTTCTGCAATAAAAATAAATTGTATAATTTTAAGTTATTGATTTACTAACATGTATATAACGTAATAGACATATATACTTTTCAATTTTCATTGTTTTTTGTTAAAAAATCGGAAGTTACTATATAATTTTAGTAAATAATGCCACAAAGAAATTTATCATCATGGCGTACAGCAGGCAACAACAATGAAACATATGATAAAACAAAATATTTATGACAATTATTTATAGCTTGAGGCCAGTTGTGGCGTAGCAGCAGCAGCGTGTGACTAGTTGTAGGCTCGATCTCCAATGGGTGAAATGAAATATTTAATACTATCATTTCTTCGCTCTGATATAGAGGCAAAGCGCGACTTTTAGTTCCGCCACTAAACACGAATTCCTTCCAGAATTCGGCGGCAAGTGGGGCGCGGAGTGTCTTAACACTAGGCTCCCTCTGCCTTCCCTGCTACATGCGGTATACGGCGTGAAGCTAATAAAAAAAATATTACCTGTATCCGAACAGTTAACGTGTAATCAGTAATTTTTTCATAATCTAAATGGTTTCCAAGTTTAATATACGCTGAATCGGCCTCCGGCTCCAAAACGAATGTATGCCATTTATTTGTTTGTTCTGTTTGACCCATAACCAATTCGAATTGTAATTTTTTCTCCTCGGGTATATTTGAACTATAGGGGATAAAAGTCCTAAATTAACAATTACCAAAACAAAATAAGCCGATGAAAAAGATTTGTCGAAAACAATTTCGTTATTGTAAAATAAACCGAAACATCCAACTAAAGTAATAAGCTTCTTTAATTTTCTTAAGAAATTATTCAAATTAGATAGAACTCAAAACATTCTATATAATTCGTTCCGAATCTTGGAGATTCTTTTAAGCTCTCTTTGATAATGTTTAATTTTGTTAGACTAAATTAAATTCGTATCCGAATACTTACACCGCCCTCACGGTAGCTATCGGTGTGTTGAAGTCCGCGTAATTTTCTTTTAATCTTATCGGCTGGTCGGGCACTTCTATAAAAGATGGGCTTTTCTTGTTAGACTCGACGACTTGGATATCCAAAGTGATCGAACTTTGCTGCGGTGGATCACCCATGTCTTTTACTATCGCACTCAATTTGAATTTGTAGCCTGGTACTTTCTGCAAGAATTTAGAATTAAAATTAGGAAAACAGTTGCTTGGCTATACTGAAATATTTTTAGAGCAGATTTTCTTGAAAATTTATTTAATAAGTTAGGTAAACATATATTATAAAAATTGATAAAGTAAAGAAAAAAGAAAAAAATATAAAGAAAAAAGTAAAGAAAAATATATACTTACATCAATGGTTTTGTTCAAAAATATAACACCATTGTCTGGATCTATATAGAAGTAAGCCTGATCCGGTGAATTAGAATCCAGGCTATAATGCACAATAGAATTGTTTCCATCATCGATATCAGTCGCCGATATTCGCATCACCTCGCGACCACTCGGCAAATCTTGAGGGACCGACTCCGAATACGACTGTATAGAAAGTTAGAAATTACTTTATATCAGTACACACGTCACATTACGAATTATTTAAATACCATTAAAATAAAAGATAAATATAAAAACAAAGTAAAAAACAATTCATTATAATAAATGACATCTAAAATCACTAGAGGTTGTGATAAATTAAATTTTTCATACATTTCGTCACATGGAATCCCTTTACATGATGGTATTATAATAATTACCTAAAACATTTTAGCCTTAGAGTTAGCTTAATTATTTTACTTTGACATGTTCTACGCGAAGCATGCCTGAAGCTTAGAGAAAGTTTTCCAAAATAATTATAATCGTGCAGTGTGATAAAATGCGCTTAGGGGAAAAAGAGCAGCCTAGCTAAAGAAAACACACCAACTATAAAATGTGCAAAATAAGTGAATGTAACACACGAGACATACAAAATGATTACCGATAACGCCCTGAGTGGCGGCTTACGATCCTAAACATGCAGCAACATGCAAGTAGAGAAATATCTTTTTTTTTTTGTCAAATAAATACGAAAATTTGATTGTTACCACAGCTTAAAAATCAATAAGCTGATATAAGCGATGGCAACATTCAATTGTTAGTAATATCAACAGTGTTTAATTTATAATAATTTTTGTGTGCGCAACTCTGTTTCTCTCATGTAAAATTCTCTGTTCTTAGGACAAACCTTCCAAACGTCTCCTCGGAAGACCTTCGAAAAACAGGCAAGTGTTAATAAAGTCTGCGCCACGGTTTGAGGCTAATGAATGAATCTTAAGTTAGTCACAAGAAACATTTAAATTAAGAAAAAAATGATATGTTACGTTCCATAAGCGTAAGACCTAGAATTGTTAAATGTTGTTTGATTAAATTGTCAAAATGTTTTTTTTTTAATACCGGAATTATGTTAGACGAACATTAAAATTAATGCATGACTCGAATATTTTTAGCTGGTACTAATTTAGGTGCTATAGCTTAGTCCGAAATAACATACAAATAAGACATTTGAAAACAAATACGTGATCGAGCCGCATTTGAATCGAGCGCCTGTTACCTTAAAGACCAATATTTTCCTAAATTCTAAGATTATTTGCAAATACTTACAACTTTGTCGAACACCGGCTGATTATCATTGATGTCTTCTATAAGAATTTTGATAGTACACGCGTCGTCGAGTTGAGGTTGTCCGTTGTCGCTGGCTCTCACAGTTATATATGCTTCTTTTTCACGTGACGGCTCATCGTGGTCAAAAATCTGCACAATATTCATTTATTAGGGTGAAAAAACTAAAAGTTACTTTGACCTACCTGTATTTCCGAATGAACGCTAATCTTAGCCCAAAATAAACATAAAAAAATAATAGTACTTTATAGTTTTTAATCAATTAATATGAAGTAATTAAATTAATTTAAATTTATTATATTAAATATTGAAATAAAAAATAAATAATACTGACATCCGCCGTAGTAATTCTTCCTGTCTCTGGATCGACATGAAATCTCTCTTTCTCACCAGGAGTTGAAACAAACTTGTACGTAACTGTACCTCCCATTTCGGGTGGATCACGATCTTCTGCATGGACCTATTTATATGAAGATAAAATATAAACAAAATTTAAATATTCAGTACGTTTTAGTAAAACGTATTTAGTAAATACAACTTATTTGTCAAAATATTATTTATAAATATAAAAACTGACACGTTTTCATTGATAAAATTCATATTAAAACGACAAATAGCCACATTATTTACATAATAAACGCTATTACTCACCGTAAACACGTAAGTTCCGACAGGTTGTTCTTCTTTCAACGTCGGCCTATAATTTAGGCACTCGGTGAACAGAGGCTTGTGGTTATCTTTCACGGCTAGCTTCGGTGATGTCGCTGGCGTGAACTGTAACGGTGGTATTGTGTGCCACTACATGAGTATACATCTAAAGCTAAATTAAGCACAATTGTCCAAATGCTCGGCAGCTATACTGATTGATATACATGAAATTGGACTATAAAATCAGTTTTATATAGATATGTTTAAAAATAAACTTATAAAAGATACGATTTGTCAATAATATTATAAATTATATTAATATTAACTTTAGGTCATGCAAGACAACAGAATTTAAGACATTTAAAAAAGAGAAATGTAAATAAAGTAAGCTAAATATAACATTTCTTATAGTTTCTTTGGACTTACACATCATTCCTGTGTTTAAAGTTTGGAAAGTGAATTATATAAAACAGTGAATGTAATATGAATGAATCAGTGACTTATAGTGGCATACTCACATACATCCTGGCCAGCTAATTTAATATAGAGACATATCAAGTATAAAATATTACATAGTAGAGCCAAGTTATTTACGATATTTCTTCATGCAAAATTCTATAATTCAAAAATTTAAAGAATAAGCAAAAACTTAATTTGAACTCTAAGGGGATAAAGCTTTGTGGGCCAAATTAAGATTGATATGGATGAATGTAAAGATTTGATGGATTGGATGAAGTAAGCGTATACTCACGGATGAGTGTAACGGCAGGTACCCATCGAGGTGCCTCGAGTGTCGTAACCTCGTTACATGATGTGATGTGTGGTCGCGAACTGAAACAAAAATAATAACATTAATATGTAGAAATATACTATTATTTAAAAATAAAAAAAAGTAATTGGGAAAATACTTCTTATATTAAAAATTTAATATCTGATAATTCCTAAATAAATTCTAAACACGACAGTCGAGGGTTCGATCCCCACTCAGGGGAATCAATTATGAAAATATTTCACTTTTTCGCTCTGGTGACAATGCAAAGCGCGCTGTTGAGTTGGCGGTACAAAAAAATGGCGGAAAGTAAGGAATGGAGTGTCTCAACCTAAAAAAAAATAATTAACTAAATTCCGAGTTCCAACGATATAGCTAATGCGACAAACAATCAAGTCTCGAAATGCAACTGTTAACATATTACTGCGGGAGTGATAAAACAAGATAAGGTTAATTTACTTAGGTACTATGATTGTTAACATGGCCTAAATACTAATGAAGTTGAAAAGTCTTTGTAAACGGCTTGTTTGGTATTATTAGTGTAGTCTCTTGTCTTAGAGATAAAGTAGCTTTAATTGAAAGTTGCTTCAAATTATAATATTATTTATTCAAAAAGATTTCTGATAGCGCTTTTGAAACGTCGAAAGAATTTAAAATTTTATAACTTTTTAATATAAATAAAGATAAAGATATAATATAAATAAAACTTTTTAATATAAATAAAGAAAAATATATAAATAAAGATATGAGGCCGGTCGTGGCGCAGCGGCACGAGGTGTGACTGCAAAACCGATTGGTTGTAGGTTCGATCCCCACTCGAGGAGATGAAATATTTACTTAAATTTATATTTCCATTTCTTCGCTCTGGTGTCGAGGTTAAGCGCGGCGTTGAGTTCTGCCACTCAACACGCAATGCCTCCAGAATTCGGCAGAAAGTGGGGAACGGAGTGTCTTAACAATAGGTTCCCTCTGCCTACCCTGCTGTGTGCGGGATACAGCGTGAAGCTAATTTTTTTTTAATTTAAGATATACATATAAAAGTTTTTATTGAGGATAGTCACAATCGTGCGACTGTTTATATAAATTGTGTTTGTTTCCCCTTCAAAATTCAGCGGAAAGTTAGGAATGGAAGTGCCTTAATGGGAACGGAGTGTCTTAACACTAAATTTCCAAGTTCCCTCTGCTGCTGCTTAATATTTTTTATAGCTAATTTATTTAAATTGTGAAGCTATCAGTTTAACAACATGTTTTTTACCCATGGATGATGGCTCCGTATAACCCGTGAACAATGACTTGCGTATAAAGTACCAGAAATACCATAAACTGAGGGTTAAAATGGCACGGTTCATCCACTTTCTGATGTATCGTACACAAAACATACTCAATACACCTAAATAAACACACCGACCGCTCTTCCATGGAATATTGTTAAGCTCCGAAGTTTGGTAACATTTGTTGGAGCACAAAGGCTTACTGGTCGTAAGCAAGTGATTAATCTTAGAGGCAAGACGGAAAGAGTGGATAAAACTGTTCTATGATTGTAAATGCTTATTCAATTGGATATTTGGTTTTCAAATTCAATGGTTGTGAGATATTTTGGCTTTGAAAGTTACAAATAAGAGTTGAAGTAAATAATTAAAAATCAATTGAAGTAAATAATTAAAAATCAATTGAAGTTAAATACTTATTTAGAAAACGTATAAAAATTTGAACGCAGCGGTACTTGAACTCGCGCCTCCTGGAAACCGACCAGGTGCTCTGACCACTAAGCCATGCGTTCTGGTCGGTTTCCAGGAGGCGCGGGTTCGAGTCCCGCTGCGTTCAAATTTTTATACGTTTTCTAAATAAGTATTTTTCTTTCCTAAGTGTGGAATAACACTTTAAAAATGTTTAAAAATATCAATTGAAATTGTTGTGGCAAAGTTGCCTAAGTGTGGGATTCTAAACGCGGCGGTTGGGATTAGATTGCTACTCGGAAGAAGACTTATTGAATATTATCGTTTCCTCGCTTTTGTAGCCACTTAACACGCAATATCTCGAGAATTCGATGGAAAGTGTGGAACGGAATATCTTAACACTAGGTTACCCCTCCCTTTCCTGGTATATCTGTGATACAACGTAAAAAAAGAATACAATTCATAATGTATTCTAGTATGATCCTTGGAATTCAAAATGAAACCGTGATTTAATAGCAAATAATGAATTAAAGGACTTACGTATCACTCACTGCTCATTTACCTTCCGCTAACGATCTCTAATCCGTTACTAGCACCTTTGTCAAATTCGACATGGTTCGACGACCTTGACTTGACGTAAACGCGTCAAAACACGATATTGAATATACTTGATTGATTAATTATTTATCACACAGAACAAAATAAAATATTAGCTTAATCTTTAGTTACGCACTGAGAAGATAAATTTGAGTCTTTTCAGCAGAATCAGAAATTTCAAAATTTGAATGTCCCAAAAAAGGATGCTACCTTACGGTATGTAACTACCTTATCTTCGTATTCAGGCTCAAATCCCGCTACGTTAATTTTTTTTATACGTTATCTCAACAAGTGTTTTTCTTTCTTAAGTATGGAATAACACTTTAAAAATGTAAAAAATATCTTATCTTCGCAAGTATGAAATATTACATTTTTTAAATAATATTATGAATAATAATGAAATAATGTATTATTTTCTCCTTTGTTTTACTTCTCATAATATATTTACCAGACATACTCGTAATGTAAAGTACAATTAAATAAATATATAAGTAATAACATCAAAAACCTTTTAGAAATGTGATCAACATAAGGTGAATAAATGATAATATCTCCCACATTGTTAATATATGTTTTTTATTCAATAGACTTGAAAATAATTACGAGGATATATAAAGAATTGATTTCTTAAGGTTGATTTCTTATTGTTTAAGAATATTTTATAAAAAAATATTAGATACATTAATACAATAACTTTAGTCCATGTTAGAAACATATAAACTAGTAAGAAAAGACAGAAGGACTATTTTAAATTATCTACTTATGAAGTTTTTCCATTACATATGTATTTTTTAGCTTAATACTGTGTCTCGCACATAGCAGGCGCAGGGGAAGTAGTATACTTCGTTCCGCACTTTCCCAGTTTCCCGAGAAATGGTGTGCCAAGTGGCGGAACTCAACTCAGCACTTTGTATTGTGACTAGAGAAATTGAAAGAAATTGACAACAATTCAATTCTCGACAGTGAATAGAACCCACAAACGTCGTGTTAAAAGTCAGACGCAGCCATGGTAAATTGTTTATGATCATATATTTCGCACATTTCATGAAAATAGAGAGAATCTAGTATAAGCAACTCTCTATTCAACTTTTTTTTTACTAGAATTAGGCATGGTTATTCTAAATAAAATAAATAATCATATTTTTATAAGTTTAAAATCATGTCGTCCTTTCATCTTAGCAAATAAGAATTACGTTACTTTGGCAAACGAAGCCTAAATTTCCTTGCATTGTAGTAAATTAAATGCCTTAAATGATGATTTAAATATTTCACAATCCAATCGTTGTTTCCGGGTATCCCGGGATTCCTGAAGATAAGACTGATTATAATTATGGTATAAATTGGAAATAGCGGGTGAGTTTCATATCAAAGGAACAAATGCTTTGATGTTGACTCGCTAAACAACAATTTTTAAATGAAAGATCAAATACTGCCACATATTTAAAATCATCAAGAGGTCAGTTGTGGCGCAGAGTCACCAATGTGCGACTGTAAACGCAACAGGTTGTGGGTTTGATTCTTACCCGAGAAAATGAAATATTTAATATTTTCAGCTCAGCGTTGAGTTACGTCAACTACTCAACACGCAATGCTTTTAGAATTCGACAGAAAGTGGGTAATGGAAGTATCTTAATAGAAACACAGTGTGTATTTGCGTGATATAGCGTGAAACTAAGCATTTGAAAAGTAACAAATTTTTATTAACTTATATAAATAATATAATTTATATAAGTACATGATAAGACAGTAATATAACAAACACTCCAGAGTAATTCCACAGTAAATTGACCTTAAAGTTTCATACCCGTTAAATGTTATCGAAAGTTCACTCAAGGCAATGCTCAAGAGAACAATTTGTAAGGCTATTGTGTACATTAATATACTATACGTAATAGAAAATAAACTAAGCTTTACGAAGTAATACAACCATTTATACTTAGGTGAGTTCTGAGAAGGCAAAATGGTTAGAGACAGATAAGTTATGTATAAATTTGTTCTTTGTATATGAAAATTACGATTTTTTTTATACTAAGTTTCACGTTATATCCCGCAGATAGGCAGTGGGACCCTGGGAACCTAGAGTTGAGTTTCGCAATTCAATACGAAATGCCTCCATAATTCGCCGGAAAATGGGTAACTGAGTGTCTTAACACTAGGTTCCCTCTGTATACCCTGCTGTGTGCGGGATTCAGCATGAAGCTGATATATTTATTTTATTTCATTCTGTCTTTAACCCACTCTATGAGATTAAGACACATCCGTTCCCTGCTTTCCGTACAATTCTTGTTACCAGACCAGAGAGAGTGAAAATATACAATATTTCATTTCCCCAAGTGGAAATCAAACCAACAACCATCACGTTTACAGCCACAACTATTTATTATTTATTTTACAAGTATAAACTATTTTAAAAGAATATTTCTCAAAAGATAGTAACTATGAAAAGCAAGAAGGTGCAAAATTCCAATATAAAACATCCATATGTTCCATAACAAAAGCACATTTACTATCATACATTTCAAACCTATCCCTTATAATATATATGTATGTATATATATATATATAGAATTACAATAACAAACAGACGTATAAAAGTTAAACGTACACCATTTCATGTAAACAAAAATATATCATGTAGATCCGCAATAAGAGATAGATTCGAACACCTGTATCAGACAAGGCGTTGCGTGTTCCTGACACCGGAACCTAGCTTTTTTTCTCAATCCTTTGTAAGGCTTCCTTTGCCGATGGGGAGTGGACGAAGAGGTAGGGGGAGTTAGGGGGGCTATTGTGTCGGACCAATTTGAATATTCAAGTGTGGCCACGTTCCGTAAACGATGTCGATGGCGGCTCTCAAGATATTTTTTTTTTCGATCACCTCTCTGAGCCGCAAGTAAGCGATTAGCTAGCTATCTTTCTAAGAATTTAAAACACACTGTATATAATTTTGATTGTTTCTCTAAAACCTACTATGGCTTAAAAAGTATTTACATACTAATGGCCCATTTGTTCTAGATTTCTTAGCTTTAACGATAGGTTATTATATTTTTACCGTGTACCACAATAATGGAAGACATTAAGAAAAGTAATATTGATTTATAACAAAATCGACTTCGAACTCTTATCTAAAAAAAATCATTTGAGTTATTCCTCCCTCCTTCTTTTACAGGAGTCGGTTAATAATAGACAAAAAAAAGAAAGCTTAGCATGTTTACATTTAATAAAAACCCTGTCCAAAGACTTAAAAACATGTTAATTGAATTTCTGCTCAAAAGCAATATGGCGTTAAGTATAATTAATGGAGTACTTTACTGAAACAGGTCATTTTACATCGACAAGCACTTACCCGTCGTGTTCAGAATAACACCAGTTTTAACATAAACAAAAAGGAACAAAATAAAATAAATAAATTTGCTTCACGCTGTATCCCGTACACAGCAGGGTAGACAAAGGGAATCTAGTGTTGAGACACTCAGTTTTTCATTTTCCGCCGAACTCTGGGGGTATTGCGTGTTGAGTGTTTGCCTCGACACCAAAGCGAAGAAATGACAATATAAATTTTAATAAATATTTCAATTCCTGCATTAAGGATCGAACCCAAAACCAATTGCGTTTAAAGTCAAACACTTATGCTGAAAACTGGTTGTAAGGAACAAAATTATGTATTTATTTTATTTAAAGACACCTCGATAAAGAGGGAACAGGGTACATCACTAAAATATTTACTAGATAACGACTACAGAGGTGAGAAGGGACTTGCTCCCATAATCACCGACGCAGATAACAGTCTTAAAAGCGAGTTATGCTTCTGAAACGTCTCTAGATCGAGATCTTACGCAAGGAAAAAGTTTATCGTGAAATATATAAACAAATATGATAACGTAAAAGTACGTCTTTTTAAAGAAAATATATTTAAATACCTTTTGAGTTCTAAACAAGAAGGCCAAACCCAAGTATACTTAACAATAATGAAGAATTTCAATTCCGTAAGTATATAAGGCTAATAAAACATAAAATTTCTTTTATTAGGAGAGTGGCCTCTAAGATTGAGGACAAAGCTCTTGAAAATATGTTTTAAAAATTCATATTTTTATTCTGAGAGAGATTACTCTTTGCAACTAGATCTAGATTTACATCAAGACGATTGTTTGGGGAAGCTAGCAGAATATGTTTATTTTAGAGATTTAATTATTTCTTTTAAGCTAATTAAAAATAGCATGGAGTACTTTAGGTTAATCATCTTCACGCTGCATCTTGGATAAAGCCGAGTAGGCCGGTGGAACCTAGTTTTAAGACACTCCGTTTTCCATTTTCCGCCGAATTCTGTCGGAGTCGTCGCGTGTTGAGTGGCGGAACCCAACGCCGCGCTTTACCTCGTTACAAGAGCGAGGAAATGAAAATATTAAATATTTCATATTCTTAAGTGGAAAGTAAATCTGCAACAATCGCACGCTTGTGCCCCTGCGCCACGACTGGCCTCACACTGATTTTATTATCAGCTTCACGCTGTATCCCGCACAGCAAGGTAGACAGAGGGAACCTAGTGTTAAGACACTCCGTTCCCCACTTTCTGCTGAATTCTGGAGGCGTTGCGTCTTGAGTGGCAGAACTCAACGCCGCGCTTAGCCTCGACACCAGAGCGAAGAAATAGAAATAAAAATTTAAGTAAATATTTCATGTCCTCGAGTGGGGATTGACCCCACAACCAGTCGGTTTTACACCTCGTGCCGCTGCGCCACGACTGGCCTCTGATACTGATTTTATTAACTTTTATTAAAATATATTATACGAAAAAGATTTAAATGTCTTATTTCTTCTACTCTTAAATAAATACAGCAAGAAAACATTTTACTCCCTACTTACCAGCGACCGTAAACTAGGATTTACAATTTAAGCAAACAGTACCTCAGAAGTCTAAATTATACTCTAAACACGTTAATTACGGAGTCCCCCTCACAATTTTCCGCGGGTTCCCTGAAAGAGCTATTACAGTGTTGCAATTAAAAATATATTAGGGAAATAAATAGTTTTTCTTGAAAATTTGTGACGTCCACGTTACCTTTGACATTTTAATGTATTTTTTTTTAGTTTAATATGTGTTTTTGCGAGGTATTACTTTAGTTTATATGTTTATTTATATTAATTATGCCAATTTCAATTTTAATTGCTATGAGGCAACTCACTGTTGTACTTTTAGCAGTAGGTTATTTTAATTCTTCCTACAAGAGTTCTGTGGTAAGAAGTATTTAGAACGACCATGTAAAAAATATATATAAGTATATCAAAACTTTGCAAACAGTGTAAAGACTCCGTTCCCTGCTTTCCGCCGAGTTCTGGAGGCAGTGCGTGTTGAGTTGCGGAACTTAACGCTGCGATTAGCTTTAAATTATATTCATTAATTACGTTTACGTAATAATTAATTAAACGTAAACGTAATTAATTAATATAATTCAAAACTGATATTTATTTGCTTATACTTATACATAGCCTTAGCCTACGGCTTCGCCTGCATGGTCAAATATCACTAAGAGTCGTGAAACGTGACATATAGTATTATAGGCAGGTACTACGTGTATTAATAGAACATATTTTTTTTTAAAAAATATAGTTTCATTTCAAACCAGTAGTTCCCGAGATTTCTACGTTCAACCAAACAAAATCATCAATCAGATTAATAATATACCTAAGGAAAGATAAAAACGAATGCTCACAATCGTTAACATCTATATAAAAATTTACACACGCTTTCGTAACACAAAAAAATGTATATATATTCTCACAGAACTGATACACTAACAAAATGAACAATAAGCATGCGATACAAATCAAATTTAATGCTGTGTTGAAAGTCACTTATAACTAATATAATGTTCTATTTCGATTTGCTGAACAAATTGTTACGAAACATTTATGTTTTTAATTCTTTTACATAATATTTTTTGTAATGGATTTTTTTTACGTTGCGGTTTTTGAATCAGATTCGTGCTTTTATCTATAAAGCGGAGGAGAGAAAGGGAACCTAGTGTTATATTTTAAAATTTTCTATATGTGGAGAAGACCAACGCTCTATTTAAGAGTGAGAAATAATCTAAATATAATCATTATCTCGAATGGGCATTCAACTCGTAATCATCAGAAGGTGTACCACTGGGCCACGATAGCTTTATTTCTTATTAAACATATTTCTTTTGAAATTTACTTCAGTATTCATAGTTATATCTATGATGATGGTAAGTGCACATACGCTTTTTGGACGTAGCCAACCAACCAAGATAAGAATAAAAATAATAAGAAATATCTTTTAAAAATGACAATCAGCTTCACGCTATCCTGCACACAGCAAGGTAGGCATAGCGAACCTAGTGTTAAGACACTCCGTTCCTCAGTTAGAGCGAAAAAATGAAAATATAAATGTAAATAAAGATTTCACTTTCTCGAATGGAGATCGAACCCACAACCAGTCGATTTTACAGTCACATTTTGTGCCCCTGCGCCACGACTGGCTTAATTTTTTTAAACTATGAAATTAAAAAAAATCGCAACTTAAGAAGAAATAACTCGAAGAAAGCAAATTTCCTTCGCCAAGATGAATGCGGGAAGGGTTTAAACCTTTATCAATCTAATTAATTTGTCGCAACAAATGGGGTTTTCATTGCTCAGAATTTGTAGCGACTTTCCACGAAATGTATGACTTGTGAAATTTTGTGGTATTAAGCCCTTATTGAAAAGGTTTAATGAAACGCTTTAGATATACGGTTTTCTTTTTTAATTTTGGCGGCGTTGATTTCCGCCTCTTAATAGGCAATGTCTCGACTTCCAGAGGAAATCGTGGTTAGGTCTGCCAATTCCGCTATATGCGAGATAAAGCTTAACTGATTGGAATGTAATCTAATTACTTTCATTTTGTGATATTAATCTTTCTATTTATTTATTTACATTTTTTTATTTAACTTTTATTTTATTTACTTAAATTTATATTTCCACTTCTTCGTTCTGGTGTCGAAGCGAAGCGCGTAGTTGAGTTCTGCCACTCAATACACAATGCCTCCAGAGTACGGCAGAAAGTGGGGAACGGAGTGTCTTAACACTAGGTTCCCTCTGCCTACCCTGCTGTGTGCGGGATACAGAGAGAAGCTATTTTTATTTAACTTGCCGATTTGGTATATGAACACACACATACAGTGTATGTTAGTATTGTGAAATTTGCAAGCTCAATCTAACTTACTTCCCAGTGTCTGATTACGATTTAATTTTGATGACGAAATTACATTAAATGAATTTTGATGATGCCAGCCAGTAATAAGGGCAGTCATGGCGCAGGGAAACAAGTGTGTGACAGTAAACGCGACTGGTGTGGGTTCGATACCCCCTCGAGAAAATGAAATATTTATTTAAAGTTATATTTTCATTTCTATATTCTGGTGTCGAGGCAAAATGAGGCCTTGAGTTCCGCCATTCAACACGGAAATCGACGGAAAATGGGGAACAGAGTGTTTTAACACTAAATTCCTTCTACCTATCCTGCTGTGTGCGGGATACAGCACAGAGCTGATCTTTTTTTGTCAATTAAAGCGTTTATAAATAAAGCTATTAATTTTTAAAGGTTCAAGCGCCTAAATCAATTATCACGAAATATATTTCAATATTACTGCCGTTGTCGTGATTCAACTTAGATTTGTGTGATTGCACGCGATGATTGCGAGTTTTGGTCACACTCGGAAGTATTTTTCTTCATATTTGAATATGAAATTTAGCCAATTTTCATGAAATAATAAAAAATACAAAAATAAAAAAAAAATCAGCTTCACGCTGTATCCTGCACATAGCAGGGTAGGCAAGGAAACCTGGGGACCTAGTGTTAAGACCCATTATGGGAAGTCTATTAAGACACTTCCGTTCCCACTTTCCGCCGAATTCCCATACCATTAGGTGGCACTAAAATAATAAAACCAAAATAAACCTTAAACAAAAATCAATAACTCCGAAAGTTATAAATAGAAAATATCGACATTCGCGAATAAAATACTTAATAAAAAAACCGTACAAGTATCTGACGTCACTCGCATCTAACTAGCGTGAAGCTAAAAGATATGACAATACACAATTCTAAGAACGAGTTAAAAGAATTTCTTCTTAATGCTAGTGTAATAAATGATACACTACAGTTAATGTGAGGGCATTTCCCACGTGTTCGTCGGTTCGATGCCCATCACTGCACAGGTCACGGACTCCTAGGTATTTTAAACAAGTGAAAGTTTATCATATAATGTGATATAAATATTGCTAGATGGATGAGAAATAATATAAACAGCAGTTCTAAGTAGATTGGAGTTGAGAATTCGGTAAAAATGTGTGATGGAGTGTCTTAATACTAGGTTCCCTCTGCCTACCCTGATATACACTTATGCAAGATTTAAATATTAGTTTTTTAATACTAAAACATGCAAACAAGCAATAAAGAGAATTTAGATTTTTTTTTTAAATAATATTAGAAAACATAAATTTTAAATTTAATAAGAAAATAAATAAAAAAGATTTCCAAGAGTGGTTTTATTTCTCGCTACGTTTTCAAAAAGTATATTAAATTATATTAATTCTATGAAATTTTTAAACAACAAATACCTTTGTTCAAATTATTAAATAACCTTCACTTATTAAAATACAATTTAACTTTCCAAATCAAATTAAACAAACCTAAAACTTAAGCGAATTGGGAATGGGTAAGTACCTAATGGAATTATACTGTAAAATTAAATTTGTACAAATAATAAAATTTATAGACTGTCGTAGCTTATTGGTGACACATTTATTTGTTGGGTTTTATTATATAAGAGTATATGGGTTCGAATTTGTTTTAATTAATTATATAAGCGGTAGTTTTTTAAATTTCATTTTCTTCAACCTCTTTCTATTCTATGTATTAAAAAATAATTATTTTTAATTAGTAGTAGTCATTGTAACATAGAACCCAATAAATGTTTTTTTATGCCTGTTTGTCTGTGCGTTTGTTCACTCTAATCTCAGAAACGGCTAACAGATTTAAATGCAGCTTTCATGATTCGATGCTGGTAAGCTAACATTTAGTGTTCGTTTTATTACAATCAGTTTTTAAATAAAAAAATAATATAAATGAAAAGAAGCTAAAAGAGTTATTATAATAAATAATAACAAAATTATATTTTCAATACGTCAGAAATAGAATGTCAAACTTAGAAACGAAACAAAACATTTTGAAATTTGTAAAATATCAAAGATTTTTTCTTATATATTTTTTTTAAGATTTATGTATTTAAAAATATCTATGTGCGACGTAACTTGAAAGTAGGAAGCCAAAAAAGCGAAGGCGGATCACTTGTTAATTATAATTGTAAATGCAGTTAATACTCTCGTTTCTTGTTTTAATGGGTTTCAACAGCTCTATAAAAGTTTTTGTGACATTTATTTTGCACTATTCTAGTGTTGTTTTTCTAGTTTATATTAGGGAATAAAAATTGATGGTCCGTGGAAAAAGTGAAACGAGCTAGTACCTTTCTGTATTTAAATAAAATAAAATTAAATATAAACTACAAATCGCGATTACACACACCTTTTGCCCGATTTGATATGATAAAGTGCGGCGTTGAATTCCGCAATTTAATACCCAAAAGCAATATTTGAACTGCGTGCGACTGTAAACGTGATAGGCTGTGAGTTCGATTCCCACTCGAGGAAAGCGAAATATTTAAAGGTTATGGTAACCTTCTTCTTCTTCACTCTGATTACAAGGCAAAGCGCGGCGTTGAGTTCCGCCCCTCAACACGCAATGTCTTCAGAATTCGGCCCAGCTACGTGCGGGATACAGCGTGAAATTAAAAAAAATAAGCTTTAATTTACAAACAAGTACTCCACTTCAGTAGCCCTCGACGTAACAAAGATAAATTTGGCGCTGATGATAATGAAAACAAGAGTCACTCGGCGAAACACGAGAATTTCAATTTACACCATTTTAATTAAACTTCTGTAGAGTACCCACGAGTAGATGCGAATACGTATACTTCCTGTCACGCGAAACTGTGCAAGTAGTTATTTTGTAATGGGAGAGGGTATTCCATTAAAAAAAAACGAGGCCAGTCGTGGCGCAAGGGCATGAGTGTGCAACTGTAGACAGGTTGTGGGTTCGATTCTCATTCGAGGAATTGAAATACTGAGCCACGATAGCTCTGAAGTGTAAATTAAAATCAGCTTCACACAGCAGGGTATGCAGAGGGAACCTAGTGTTAAGTAAGACACACCTTTCTCCACTTTCAGCGGAATTCTGGAGGTATTGCGTGTTGAGTGGTGGTACTCCACGCCGCGCTTTGCCTCGACACAAGAGCGAAGATATATATAAATTTAAATAAATATTTCATTTCCTAGAGTGGGAATCAAACCCACAACCAGTCGCGTTTACAGTCACACTTTGTGCCCCTGCGCCATGACTGGCCTCCAAGTGCCTATGTTCAATTTATTTGTGTCAATATCATTAAACTATTGGTGTTCAAAGTTTGCAGTTATATAAAAAAATACTACTATACAAAAAGCAATGAAGAAGATGTATTTATTATTTTATTTATAGATTAACAAAAGAAACTAATTAATCAAGTATTCAATATATTAATAAAATAACTTTTCTAATAAATGCACTGGTAAAAAAAACCTATGACAAAGCTCACGAGTCATATTAGTATATCAACACAATAAGTAATGGGAAAGCGTGAGGTGTCATTACATACTTCCTTTATGGAAGTATAAAGGAAATCAAGTATAGAATTAATAAATAATACGTAGGTTAATATATAATATTACAGAGGCCAGTCGTGGCACAAAGGTGAGTCTGTATACGCGACAGGTTCTGGGTTGGATTCCTACTCGAGGAAATATTTTTTTAATAATTTTATTTCTTCGCTCTTGTATCGAAGCTAAACCTTTGATTTCCACCAATCAATTTCTCCAGAATTCTGAACTGAGAAGCGGAGTGTCTTAACACTAGACGTCCTCTGCTTCATACGTTATACAGAATGAAGCTGAAAAAATATACTTCCTGTATGAAATTATAGAGGATATCGTGTATAGTATTCATACTAAATAAGTACATATACAGTTAAATACATATAATATTACAGCATATATTAATTAATTAATCTAACCTTATAGTAGTAGCCTAGTAATAAATGTGAAACGTTGTGTATTAAATAACGATTAAAATGCATGCGGTTTAGCTTTATAATAATGAATGCATGGTTTTGAATAATATGTGTAATTTTGACGCGTACGTCACTCATTTTAAACGTGTTTAAATTGATTTTTTTTTAAATTCACGCTGTATCCCGCACACAGCAGGGTAGGTATACGGCACCTAGTGTTAAGACACTCCGTTCACCATTTTCCGAGTGGGAATCGAACCCACAAACGTCAAGTTTTCGATCGTCGTAACGTGGCCTGTGATATTTAAATTAGATATCTTTTTCAGACCAAAGATATGCACGTTAGCAAAATAAAAAATATATATGCCTATATTTAATTTATGAATATTTGAAATGAAAAGAAAAAAAACCAAAAAGAATAAACCGTAAAAAGACCGTAACGTTACATTAAAATCACAGCCTTCAATTTTATAATATAGAGACCCTATAAATAGTGTTTGTATTAAATTTTAGGTTAAAGCTAATCTAGGCCTTTAATGGATTCCTTTGAGACCTATTAAACCCTCCTATGTAAGTATAAATTAGTGAAAAGAGCCGCCAGATTTCTTCATTATGTATAGGATAATATAATGATTTTGTAACTGAGATAAGTGAACCCTAAAACGGTAAGTTTAGGTAATTACTAATTATGTATTTATATTATAAATTTATATATAATCTGTATCTGGCTATCTGATACAGTGTCACTTGGGCTTTTTATCTTTCTTTGTTTTTCAGCTTCACGCTGTATCCCGCTTATAGTAGGGTAGTCAGAGGAAGCCTAGTGATAAGAAAAATTCTGCAGGCATTACGTGTTCGGTACAGAGCGAAGAAATTAAAAATTAAATATTTTATGTCCTCGAGTAGGCATCAAACCCACAAGCCGTCGCATTTACACGCTTGTGGGCCTGCGCCATGACTGGTTTCGATT
The DNA here is from genome assembly GCA_013421005.1 of Heliconius erato x Heliconius himera. Classification (NCBI taxonomy): domain Eukaryota; kingdom Metazoa; phylum Arthropoda; class Insecta; order Lepidoptera; family Nymphalidae; genus Heliconius; species Heliconius erato x Heliconius himera. The sequence continues at coordinate 8,251 of JAATLQ010033711.1, read as the reverse complement.
TTTTTTCCATTCATTTAATTTATAAAGATACATAATAAATGCCTTAAATATTTTTTTCATAAATAAATATTTGTTGAAGTTTGCTATCTCGTACTTAAAACCAATAAATAGATTTCAAATATAAGAGTACGAATTGATCATTGAACATAATCGATAGATACCAAGTATTTGTTAAACAGATAATAAAAAAACTTAGTAAAAAAAGAAAAAAGAAAAACGTGGAGTCGTTTATTTTATCTAAAAAGAAACTTTCCAAATATTAAATTTTATAAATATAAAGCACGCTCACATTTCGTTTCTATAAAAAGTCATCTATTACGGAAAATAGAAAAAAGTGAATTGCTTTTCGATAAAAAATATAGGTAATAGCTAATATAATTTTTAACACGTTCATTTTAACATGGCCACTTCTAATAAAAAAGACCTTTTCATTTGAAAACATAAAAAAAATATTTGTTTTACACTCCACTCTACTACATTTATTTATCTATTGTAAAAATATTCACAAAAAAATTCGCACCCTGTATAAAATAGGGGTGAGAAAAAAAATTTAGCGTGACAAAATCGTTTGTACTACGAACGAGCTCACCGTGTTATGAATCTTTCACGCTACAGGCAGTTTTTATTCGATGGTATAAAATTGGGCGTAGAATTCGTGTCACGTCGCCCGCCCGCCAGTACGGAGTCAATCATTGTTTTATATACGGGAATCTAGGAGAAACTGGTTTCGTTAAAGGTATTGCCTTTGTTAATGATGAGGATATATTTGGTTTGTGGCGCCGTTTTCAGTTTTTAGGTTTAATAGATTTTTTTTTGTTAATTTGTTGATTTTTTTCTTAAAATATAAATTTTAAGAAAAAAATCTACAAATTTGCGTTTTCGGCAAGTGTCAAGACACTTCGCCCTCCGCTGTCGTTCGCTCTAATTTGAAATATTAGGTGTTAACGCTGTCGAACTCAACGTGCTTTATTCTTATCTTTAAATAATCTTTAATTATATAAAATTCCAAATGATATTTCTTGATTTTTTTTCAGCTTCATCCAGTATCCCACATACAGCAAAGTAGGAGGGAACCGAATGTTAGGACACTCCGTTCCCCACTTTCTGCCGAATTCTGGAAGCATTGCGTGTTGAGAGGCAGAACTCAACGCCGCGCTTGTCCTCGACACCAGAGCAAAGAAATGGAAATATAAATTTAAGTAAATATTTCATCTCCTTGAGTGGGGATCGAACCCACAACCATTCGGTTTTACAGTCACACTTCGTGCCGCTGCGCCACGACTGGCCTCAATTTCTTTATTTTCACCAAATAATACAAATTGGTCAAACACTGAGTCCATCCTGTTATTTATGTGTATTTCTGGATAAGCCTTTTTTCATTAATTCAGGTCTGGATAATTGCCAATGCCAAGTTTGCGGCAACACAGCTTTAAGCCTCCATATTAAAAATATATTATCATTTATGGTATGAAAATAAATTCTTATTATAAAAAATCTTTTATTTTTTTTATTCAAGTCTTTCTTTAGTTTTCGGATACATCAACTGATTTTTACTTCTTAAATGTAAGCTAAAATATATAAATTGTGTGTTGGTAGCAACTTTGTTTGACACAACCATTAAAAAAATATTTATAATAAAAAAATAAATCTTTAAGAAAATATTTAATAAATCGCATTATTCTTAAATCAGCTTCACGCTGTATCCGACATTCAGCAGTGTAGGCAGAAGGAACCTCGTGTTAAGACAAGCCGTTCCTCATATTCCACCAAATTCTGGAGGCATTGCATGTTCAGTGGCGCAGCTCAACGCCGCGCTTTCAGGTAAAAATTTATTATAGGCAACATTAAAAGGGATTGTGTCTAAATTATGACTAAATTGTAAAAGTAACCACATCTAAAATTTTAAATATGGCCGAAACTTTGTCATAAATCTCTTAGTCTACTAATGATGCTTTAAAAGACTAACCATTTTATAATTAGATAGCTTGACATGTTGTCATGTAATGGCTGTCTAATAGTAAGCGTAAATAGAAACGGCCGAACTTAAACTTAAAAATAGATTAAGTTCCAGTTAATAACTGCTGATGGTACAACTTTTAGTTAGATAAATAAGTACTTAAATTGATTAATAATAAGGGTTCCGTACCCAAAGATTAGTATTACTAAGACTCCGTCCGTCAGTTCGTCTGTCTGTCTCCCAACTGTAGATATCTCATGAACCGAGATAGTTAGACAAATGAAATTTCCACAGATCATGTATTATGCGTTGCCGCTACAAAACTAAAAACTAAAAAAAGAAGAAATTTAAAAAAAAAACGGAAAAGATATATATATGTATAAATATTAATAATTTTCAGTTACAACATTTATTATTAATACTTTCTTTACCTATATAAAAATAAATAAATAAATCTACTTCACGCTGTATCCCGCACACAGCAGAGTAGGCAGAGGGAACCTAGTGTTAAGACACTCCATTCCCCACTTTCTGCCGAATTCTGGAGGCATTGCGTGTTGAGTGGCAGAAGTCAACGCCGCAATAACGTTACCTATAAGTATATACACAATATATTGTATACATAATTCTATGACTCTAATTCGATCAACAAACGCAATGGAGCCCAGCGAATTTGAAACACTTCCAACAATGGCGTCGATATAATATGTTCAATTCCAATAGTAAATTAATAATGTAATATAATTGAGATATTGAAGCTAAATCTTAAAGCCGTTAGTGAGCGAAATTAATTAATTACAAGCACCAACTTGTGACTGTGAACGCAACTGGATGTTGATTCGGTTCCCACTGGAGAAAATATTAAATATTTTCATTTCTTTGCTGCCAGTCGTGGCACAGCGGCACGAGGTGTGACTGCAAAACCGACTGGTTGTGGGTTCGATCCCCATTCGAGATGAAATATTTACTTAAATTTATATTTGCCCTTCTTCGCTCTGGTGTCGAGGTTAAGCGCGGCGTTGAGTTTTGCCACTCAACACGCAATGCCTCCAGAATACGGCAGAAAGTGTGGAACGGAGTGTCTTAACACTAGGTTCCCTCTGCCTACTCTGCTGTGTGCGGGATACAGCGTGAAGCTGATTTATTTATTTTGATTTTAACTATAGATATAATATTGGTAAGCAAAGCGGCGTTGAGTTACGCCATACAATATGCAACGCCTCGAATAAATAGGCGGAAAGTTGAAAACGGAGTTTCTCCTAACACTTGGTTCCCGCCACCGCCACCGCTGCTTTTGTATATTTTTTTTAATATATAAATATCTTAAAGTGAAATTCAAATCTACAATCACCGCGTGCTGTCAGACACGCCCCTACAACACAATGACGGCATTAATCGTCTTGTATTGATATTCTCCTTCATAATTTGAATATTTGATTATAGCTAACATGATTATTCTTTATATTAAAATATTCATAGATTTTCTATTTATATACTTTTCACGTAGTTGCTACTATTAAGTAAATATAATAAAACTTGTATTTATTAATTGATTTTTTTTCCAGCTTCACGCTGTATAGCGCATGTAGCGGAGTAAGCAAACATTAAGACAGCCATAGACAACCTAGTGTTAAGTCACTCCATTTTAAATTTTCGCCGAATGCCCACAGCATTGCGAGTCACTCAACGCCGCGCTTAGCCTGGACACCAGAGCGAAGAAATGAAAATATTAAATATTTAATTTTCTCGAGTAGGAATTGAACCCACAACCTGTCATGTGCCACGACTAGCCTCAATTATGAATATAACTCCAATTATTTAATTGCTGCAGGCACCGGATGAGAAAAGGAAGTTTGGGTCCGAAATCTGTTTGATACATCTACATCCTTTAAATATTGGGTTGTACGGTCGGCACCCACTCGGTAACGAATACAAATACATATTTAAATTTTAAACACCCTATACGTGTTACGAAAGTCAAGTCCGAAACGGGAAACAATTGCTTTGTATGTATGTATTGTAGTACTACGATACAGTGACCGCGGCCGTTGTTTGAAAACTCTGTTGAATATATTATTTAAAAGCGCAAATTGTATAGCAATGATATGGCAATTCTATTTTATTTTTTAAAGTTAATATTTTAGTCTGTTAACTATAGAGTGTGGAATACAGAAATATGTGGCAAATTTTTGTACCAAAAACCAAAATTAAATCAATGTAAAGCACTCTTACTGGTAAAAATTATCATGTTCTATGAATGAAAAAGTTAATTTTATGTTAGATATAATATGCATGTACATATTTCTGACAACGCGCAGCGTTAGGTTACAATGATCTTTCACCGTAAAATTTCTCTCTAAAGGAGATGATTGTGGCCGGTTTTTGGGTTCGAGGCAAATTACGGCGTTGAGTTCCGCCACTTAACACGAAATGCCTCCAAACTCCAGCGGAAACTAGCAAACGGAGTGTCTTACCTTGCCTATCCTGTTACATGCGGAATACCCCGTGAAGTTAAAAGAAAGGAGAGACTCAGACAGAGAGAGAGAGAGATAGAGATAAATAAATAAAAATAGTACTATAACAATAATTATTTACAACTTACATCCCATTACAATTTAAAAGAAATCATTAAAACTATAAATTATATTAACTGCCCCTCTTAATGTCCATATAACACGACGAGCTATAAATAAGATACGAGGTTGAACAACGCGACGTGTCTATTTGAACGTAATGAGTTCGAGTGGAGCCATCTGCCTGCTATTCATGTATGCTTCTAACAACACATGGTTAAAATTATGAATTTGTAATAGTAAAAAGGGATTACACAGAAAAAAAATAAGTTATCGTTAGTTAAAAATAAAAAAATAAATCAGCTTCACGCTGTATCCCGCACACTGTAGGGTAGGCAGAGGGAATCTAGTGTTAAGACACTCCGTTCTCCACTTTCTGCCGAATTCTGGAGGCATTGCGTGTTGAATGGCAGAACTCAACGCCTCGCTTTGCCTCGACACCAGAGCGAAGAAATGGAAATATAAATTTAAGTAAATATTTCATCTCCTCGAGTGGGGATCGAACCCACAGCTCGGTTTTACAGTCACTCTTTGTACCCCTGCGCCACGACTGGCCTCAGACCTACGTAACTGTACTTGTAATTGTTGTTGTGGGTCGATGCTTTGTTAAGGAAATATTCATAGTGATATGAAAAAAAATTAAGGCAAATATAGTGGAAACGTCAACGAAATTGCATTTCGCTGTCTAACTAGGCGTATGTGGAAGATGTATTGATGATGACGTTCCCTACAATTTGGCCCTAATTTCGAGACATTACGTGTAGAATGGTGTAACTCATAACGCGCTTTCCTTTGTCAACAAAGGGAAGAAATAATAATAATTTCTCCGAGTAGAAATTGAACCCGTTTCATGTCACGTTTACAGTCAGACGTTGTACTACTTAGCCACAACGGACAAACAAAAGCTCATTTATCTAAGTAAAACTTCTCTCAATTCTCTCTCTTTTTTCAAATAAAAATTATATTAACAAAATCTATCAATATATTTATTTTCCAATATATTATTATAACGTTTTCTTACTTGACCACAAAGCATCAAGGTCTCTATACAAGCTATGGTTAGACATCACTAAGGTATGCATTGAGTAGAGTCCAAGTGTATGAGTCAGGCTAACAAAACGTGTTTATTACTATCCTTATAGTCCTTTGACTCACTGAGTGGGGGTCAAGAATTTTTGTTGCCAATTATTGTATTTTTATTATTTTGAAACAAAATCCTGCTCTGATTAAAAAAAAAGTTGGTTCGTTAGTTAAAATATCAAGATAAGTGGAATTGTTGGTTTGTAATAAACTTTTTTTTTTCAGCTTCACGCTGTATCCCGTATGTAACAGAGGGAGGTTAGTGTTTGTTAACATTTCGTTCCCCACTTTCTGCGGAATCCTCGAAGCATTGCGCATTGACTGGCGGAACTCAACGCCGCGCTTTGCCTTACCTAAAATGTAATTAAATCGCTGAAAGCATTTTCTGGTAATTCAACTTCACAATACAGACTGATATCTTTCAGCACTTTCTTATTCAGCTAATACCTCAAGTTAAGCGAAGGTATCTGACCTCCAAAACCCATATAGTAGGAGTACCCATAATCTTTGTATAGCCTATAACGAACGTCGTTGACTTGGAGCGATAACCACACGACCAAGACAAACCAATACAATAACCTCTATTGTTCTCTATGACATAAGAGAAGTTAATTCTATATAACTTAATCCGACGACGACGATGGACCCGTTGTGGCGCAGGAAGAACAAGCGTGACGATTGTGGGTTCGATTCCCATTTGGGAGAATTCATTATGATTTAGTAATATTTTCATTTCTTCGCTCTGGTACCGAGGCAAAGAGGCCACGCACCAAGCAATATTTTAAAAATTATGCGAATAGTGGGGAATGGAATGTCTGAGCACTAGGTTCTCTCTGTCTACGCTCCTATATGTGGGAAACGGCTAAAAGCTGATAATAATAATAATAACAATGTAGTCCAATCAAGTTTAACGATGATTAAGAAAAAGTTTAACATATTTTTGTTATGGTAAAAAATAAATAAATCAGCTTCACGCTGTATCCCGCATACAACGGAGTAGGGAATCCAGTGTAAGTAAGACACTCCGTTTCCCCGGCGCCGCGCTTTGCCTAGACACCAAAGTGAAGAACTGGAATATAAATTTAAATAAATATTTCATCTCCTCGAGTGGGGATCGAATCCACAACCAGTAGATTTTACAGTCACACTTTGTGTCTCTGCGCCACGACTAGCCTATGTCATAATGGTGAACAAAAAAATAAGAAAATACTTTATGTTATAGAGCAAAATATAACCGTAAAAGTTTCGACTTAACCTTCATAATTTAAATCAAAAACACATTTCTGCTTAGAAAACATCGATTATTATAATTTCTTTTGAGAATAAATCTTCTTCATATACATAGATACATGTAAAGGTATCCATCTAGATTGAAATGTTTTCACCGAACACCTGTTTACCTGCTGCTTAGAAGCCCTTTTAAATCTGTCGACCCTTTTTTTACTTGAATATTTTTCTCAGCAATTTTAATATGGATTGGCTCAAAAAGTTATTACCAAGGGTTTACTGTGAAATTAAATATTTAAGTTTGTAAAATATAACTGATATAATTTATAGTAATAAATAAATATATGCACAGTAGTAACAACCAAAGTAAACTTTTACTTCAATACGACAGCACTTTCAAAATATGTCAAGTAAATCGTGGCTAATGTTATACAATCGACATTTGAATATGTAACTTATGTTAAACACTCAGGCATATCATGTACTAAATTATAAAAGACAATTATACAGCAGATTAATAATATCTGTCATTTCCTCGAGTGGGAATCGAACCCACAACCAGTCGCGTTTTCAGTTTCGCCTGTGCCCCTGTGTCACAACTGGCCTCAATATTAATAAGATATAGGTAATAACATCTATTATTAATAATAATATACCTAATTATTTATAATAGGCTATTACGTCTTATATAACAGGGAACTCAGTTTACATAGAATTATGTAGCTACATACCCAAAAGTCAGAAATCGATCCACCTTTGTGTGCAAATGAATGCGATTAAACACCACCTTATACGTTAGTTCTGGGCTTTGTTCGTAACTATCCACGTGGAGAGGCGACAATAGCATGACAGAGATTAGACAACCGTGGCCTTCTTGGCTGGTGTTCACCAAGATATAGTATTGGAAAGGTTATTGTTATATGAACATGCAAGGTAAGCAAGCATCATTATCCCTTTAAAGCCATGAAAGTAGGTAAACCTATATCCCTTTTTATATCAGCATCACGCTGTATCCCGCATGAAGATACTTTCTGCAAAATTCTAGAGTGGCGGAACTCAACGCCGCTTAAGTGTTTGTATTTTAGCAATAGAACATTATTTTTTACTTACGACAATTATATGTTTTAAGTTTTTTATCCATACCTATATTATAAATTCGAAAGTAACTCTGTCTGTCTGTCTGTCTGTCTGTCTGTCTGTCTGTCTGTCTGTCTGTCTTTTACGCAATCAGGGCCAAACAGCTAATTCAATTATGATAAAATACTCATATAGGGATACTTGATGGTCTTCGGATGAACATAGGTTACTTTTTTTTCTCATATTTGTAATATTTTCGATATATATTAATATATTAAAATATTTTTTAGTTTGACAGGCAATTTATTCTGCCATCTTAATAACAACCGACCGTTGC
>JAATLQ010033710.1:0-19028 GCA_013421005.1 Heliconius erato x Heliconius himera | reverse complement strand
GGGTTTTAGGTTCACTTTCTTTTCTACTGGGGAGTAACATTTTGCAGTCACATATTTCGATAAAGAGTTCTATTCCATTGAAATCTGTATTGTAAAATTCACTCAAATCTTTACAACTTTTTCAAGGTCGTTATCAACATTATCCTTGTTTAATAAATTTTCAATGTCTAGTAGAAATCCAAATTTGAAATTAAGGTCACTTAATCGCGTAAATCGGGTACATATTCCTTGTTGAATACACTCAAGGACGCTTTTCATAACACGGGAAATTTAACTTTCTGCAGAAATACCAACATCTCTAGCCTTTACGGCTATTCTCCATGCATTTTACGGCGTCTTCATACACGTGTTGTATTAATATCCTATCTTTTACAAATAGACTTCGCCTTTTCTATTGAGGCAATAGATATTTTTTACAGAGATTTTCTCGAATTTAGGCTAGTTCAAGATCATGAAACGCTTATCTAAAATTCATTTTAAGGTCTTGTAATCTGAGTTGCACACGATCTATTCTCCTTAAGATTTCATACCAGAAATTAACCAAAATTATGAAACTAAAATTTTGTATATTTTGCAACAGAATAGAAAATTCACTTCTGGTGTCACCTGTAGTCATCTGTTATTTTTTTATAATAGATCTACTATTTATTCTAGCCTATCGACGATAACGCTAACCGCTTGTATTCTGGCACTCCATCGTGTTTCAGATTCACGTTTGACAGATTTTGTTACAGCATTTTTTAATAACTCCCATCGCAACGTTAAACATGACAAAAAGAGATAAATGTTTTCAATTATTAAAAAACATGTAACAACAATTGGCTCTTATTTAGCTGCAGTAACTCCTACCAAATTCAATGAATGATTATCACAATTTACAAACAATGCTTTATGATTTTTTTCTATTATTCTTTGTTGAACGCCAGATGTGTGACCTGCCATCACGGCAGCATTATCGTAACATTGTGATCTGCAGTTTGTAAGTGAAATTTCATGGGAAATTAATTTATCTAAAATCGTATTTTTGATCAATCCTGCTTTTTGGCATGTATGCCGATAAAACTCAAAAAAGATTCTTTTATAGAAACTTTTTTATTGATAAAATCAACCTCTATGTACCTAATGATTGGGGACATTTGTTCACTATGAGATCTCTCATAGTGAACAAATGTCCAAATTTATCTGGAGTTGAATCAAGCGAAATTTCATTATTTCTTTTGTTATCTTTTGATACTTGAAGTTGAACTGTAGATACCAGAAGTTGAATGAATTCATTTCGAATCTGTGGTGATAAATATGAGATAGTTTTTTGGAATTTCTGTGGCATGTTCATGATTTCCTAGTCGCGGATCGAACTGAGCTACAAGTCTGGTCAAAGATAGCAGGTTTCCTATGTTTGTACCATCTTTAAGTGCTAGTTTTTCAACATGGCCACGCAGAGGAAGATTTTGCATAATTAAATACCTCATGCAAGCTAATATTCTTTGCAATATATTTCGCTATCGTTCTTTTTTTTCTGAATGTGCGCTACTTTAATTTCCGTTTTACTTGTTAATCTACGTTATGTCTCTTTTCAAGCTGTAAGTAATTTTGGGGGATTTGGACTTTCATGGCTAATGAATTTATCTTTTTCCTATCATTTAGTAAAATCAGCAGATGTTACGAAAGATGATTGTGTGGTGAAATTTGGTGTACTAAATAGTAAGCAACAAAAGCAATAGCGGCATTATTTTTTGGTAAATATAATAACCAAGATCGGTTAATTTCAGTTCCCTTCTTTTCATTACCGACTCGTCGAGAAAACCAACATGTTGGCATTAGGTGATTCGTCGATGTTATTACTGCATTTACACTGGCTTTGTTTTGATATGTGCTAGGTTCAAAAATATTCATTTCTCTTAGAAGTTGGTCCGATATTATAGGACAATTGTTGCTAAATTTTAAATAAGTCTCATCCTTGTAATTCAGAACGTCCGGAATTACAACAAGTCTTTCTGATGTATTTTTTAGGCTTTTCATCAGATGTAAACACAGATTTAGCATTTGTAATGTACTTGGACCATCTTCTTCAGAGTCTTGTATTTGTTGTGTTGTGTCAATACATAAAAGTTTAGAAGCAGTAGGTGTACCACCTGAATCTGGATCTAACTCTAAATCTGATTTTACATTTTATCCTTGATTCCCCTTTTGCATTTAGAAGGTTTTTTTAATTTACATGTAGAAGAAGTACAGAATGCTAATATTTTTCAATGGTAATGCTTATAAGGTACATTAAAGCAATAAATAAAATATTACGCACACTACCATGTCTTTGTGACAATATTTATACTTTTAGTGGCATACCTACACTTTACTATGGCCACGCCAACGCGCATTATTATATGCGTCAATTGGTATTCTAGAAACATATAAAATCTTTAATTGTCGCGATTTTTACATATTTTAAATATTTTTTTTAAATAATATAAAAAATAATAACCTTTTATTTCTTGCTAAGGCAATTTACAAAACGGTTTTCTTTCGCCTGTATTTAATTTGAGGTATTTAAATAAAATTTAAGTTAAAAAGTTTTTCGGACCGTTTGGCGCCCCTATGTGAGTAGCGCCCGGGGCAAGAAGACCCCCCTTGCCCCCCCCTCACTACGCCACTGACACTAGGTTCCCTCTGCCTACCCTGCTGTATGCGGGATACAGCGTAAAGCTGATTTAGATTTTATAATTAATAAATATGTATAGGAATAGAGGCCCGGAGGCCGTCGTAGCGCAGGGATATAAGCGCGTGACCGTAAGCGCGACGGTTATGAGTTCAATTTCTCCTCGGACGAATGAGGTATTTAATATTTTAAATTCCAAGATTAGGCCTCAAGAATTCGACGGGAAATAGGGAATGGAAGTCTTTTAATGGAAATGGAGTGTCCCAACACTACGTTCCCAGGTTTCAATGCAACTTTTCTTATAAGTACGTATTGCTTAAATTACTTCTGGGAATGTAACTCTTTTTCCATAAAATTATATAATATTTTTACGCCATTTATCTTTAAATATATATTTTTTGTTATATTTTATATTGACATATTTTACACAAGAAACTAGCAATTAAACCTTAAACATAAGGTTAAAAAAGAAATAAAAATTAACATTGTAAAGGATGAGCAAAATAAAAAAATAAAACTTTATAGCCATAGATTTTTTATGGCACTCAATAATTTACAAAGTTATTGAAACGTTTTACATTATAAATCTATAAAACGATCATATTACAAAATAATTATTACTTGTGATCTTTGGACACTGAACTTTTTTACTTTAAATAAAAAATAAATAAATCAACTTCACGCTGCATCCTGCACACAGCAGGGTAGGCAGAGGAAACCTAGTGTTAAGACACTCCGTTTCCGTTCCCCACTTTCTGTCGAATTTTGGAGGTATTGCGTGTTGAGTGGCAGAACTCAACGCCGCGCTTAATCTCGACACCAGAGCGAAGAAATTGAAATATAAATTAACTTTTTTACTTTATATGATATTTTTTAGACAAAATAAATCTATACCTCTTGGAAACCGTCCACCCTCTCTGAACACTAAGCCATACGTTCTACGCTATTACAATTTATATATGTTGCCAGCATCTGTTTAGTGAGATTTCCGTTCCTGGTTTCTAACCAATTTCTAGAAGGATTGTGTGTTGAGTGGCGGAACTTAACTCCACGCTTTACCTCGTTACCAGAGCGAGGAAATGAAATAAAAATATTAATTTCATTTCATTTCTTCGAGTGGAAATCGAACCCACAACCTGTAGTATTTACAGTCACACATCTGTACTCCTGCGACACGACTGGTGACTGTCGGAATGTCTTGACACTGACTAGATTTTTTATTTTAAGAAAATATATAATAACTAAAGATTTTTTTTTCTTTCCTAGATGTTTCTACTACATCAGTCGTTGACTTTCATTCTAACTTTGATTATATTGAATGAACTATACACAGGAGTGTTTACGCAGCAACTGTGTACGAATACCAAAGGAGATTCCGGAGAAAAGGATAACAAAGATGTTGTTTGTATGCCATATGCTTATTATCCATACTATTACTATCCATATTATTATTATCCATATTACTATTATTACCCGTACGGTTAAGAAATAAAATTATGTTTATTTAAATTTGTTTTTTTTTATAAATTATAAAACACACAAGTAACATACTTGTTAAATAAACATTTTTTTTAAATAAAAAACGTTAAATAAAAAACTTGATATCATTGATATCATTTTTAAATCCAACATGGCGAAATACTAAGGAAATTGAAACACCTATTATCTCAATTTTAATATAGTTTTGTTTGTTGTTATCCTCGGTTGACCTTCGAAAACACAGCATCAAAGATACTAGAGGAAGGTCACGTAAAAAGCATGAGGACCCCCCGAAGGGCATGTATGAAGAGGTTGATGACAGTGGACTAGGCGAAAGAGGTATGTAGAGACCGTAGCGTTTGGCGCTCCGTTCTCTCTGACTACCCCGCAAGGGATAAAGCGTGAAGCCAAGTTAAGTTAAGTTGTTGTTATAATCATTTAACTAAATGATTTAAGTAATAACATACTTGTACCTTGTCCTTACCCGCTACTTATTACTCATCCACTTCCACTGGTTGGCTGGAAGAGATCTCTTATAGAGATAAGTCCACCTTTGTGAACTAAATGTTTTATTGTTGTTTTCTTATGTATATTTTAGTACAATAAAGAATATTATAATTATTCTTTTTTTAGTTTAACGCTGTATCCCGCTACTTCCCATTTTTTTATTAGTTCAATACCACTACGTCCCTTCCGTCCGTACCTTTTTATATAATTTTCTTATCATATATTATTTTATACATATTTTTAGAGAGGCCAGTGGTGGCGCAGTGGCACGAGGTGTGACTGTAAAACCGACTGGTTGTGGGTTCGATCCCCACTCGAGGAGATGAAATATTTACTTAAATTTATATTACCATTTCTTCGCTCTGGTGTCGAGGTTAAGCGCGGCGATGAGTTCTGCCACTCAACACGCAATGCTTCCAGAAATCGGCAGAAAGTGGGGAACGGAGTGTCTTAACACTAGGTTCCCTCTGCCTACCCTGCTGTGTGCTGGATACAGCGTGAAGCTGATTTAATTTTTAATTTAATTTTAACATATTTTTATATATACTTGGGACACTGTATCGAAGAACTCAACATAGCGCTTTGAGCGATCTTTTTTCGAACTTGATGTTAATGCTGTTAGCCCTACTGGCTTTTACAGACAGCTACACCGATTGTGGGTAGGGAAATGGGTGCTCTGTCCTTGAAAAATTTGCAAGCACTAAGTGGCTGCTTGTGAGGATGCCGATGGGGGTAAGGGCGTCCCCTGCGGGACTTGAACCTCGGCTTGCGGCCGTCGAGAGGCCTGGAACTTCGCGAACTTGAGCGAGTAAATGTAAATATCAAATATTTCTTTCCCGTGAATGGGAATCGAACGTATATCGTTCGCGTTTGCTTCCGCACGCTTGACACAAGCCTTTTACTTGTTTATTATTAACACTTTTTAGAAGTTTAAACCAAACTACTCGTAAATATGTAAATTAAAATATATTTTTATATAAATTAAACAATTTATATTAATTTGAATATATAACATATTTTATAGCTATATTTACAATAACTGCATTAGAAGGGACCAAATAAGAGATAATTTAGTTATATATATATATATATATATATATATATATATAGACTTTAATGTAATTTGTAACAAATTATGTCAACAGTACAATATAAAAATATTTTATTTGAAAAAATAAAAATCATTTCTTATAATATTTATAAGAATTTAACTCCACCAATGATATTGACTGGACGACCTTTATATTTCTTTGAAATTTCACTTTCAATCTGAAAAAAAGAAACTTTTTATTGAGTAACGTAAATAAAGGAACATTTTATTAAGTATTTTTAACATTTTTGTTAATCTACACTTAGGATATATTATAAATAGGTATTTTTATTAAGTTTTTTTTTTCAGCTTCACGCTGTATTCCACATGCAACAAAGTAGGCAAACAGAGCCTAGTGTTAAGACTCTCTGCTCCCCAGTTTCTGCAGAATTCTGGAGGCATTGTATGTTGAGTGGTAGAACTCAACGCCGTGCGTAATAGACACATTCCTGATTCATTTAATTTTTTTTCACATTAGGCCAGTCGTGGCGCAGAGGCTCTAAGAAAGATTGTAATGTAAACGCAACTGGTTCTGATTGATCCTCATTCCAGGAAATGAAATATTTATTCAAATTTATATTTTCATTTGTTCGCTTTAAGATCGAGACAAAGCGCGGAGTTGAGTTCAGCCACTCAGCCTCCAGAACTCGGGGAAAAGTCGGGAATGGAGTGCCATTAGGTTCCTTCTGCCTACCCCGCTGTGCGCGGGATACAGCGTGAGCCTGATAGGCACATTTTTATCATTTATTCACCATTCGCAAGAACATTACATGAAATTTTATCAACGAGGAGTTTATCAATTATATGACAAATTCTATTCTCATATATCCAATTATACAACACCCTGTCACCCAACATTATATAACTCTGTCTACTAACTCCAAAAAGAAACATAAATCTCCACAATATAAATAGAAAACAACATACATTAGCCTGTAACTCCTTGCTCCTTTCCAACAACCGTTCCAACTGAGGCCGTAACACCACCGCGCGGTTAAACGCCGCAGCCTTACGGTCTAGCTCTCTAGAGGCTAAGAGACGTAACTTGTCGCAGAGAGACAACTTCTGTTTTAACTGACCTGTTAGCACATCTACGTATCTGCAAATGTTAATCTTTGATTTAGATATATAGTTTATAATTATGAAATAAGGCCATATAACGCGACGGTTGTGGGTTTGATTTTCATGCGGGAAAATTAATTACTATCATATTTCGCACCTACCAGTGATGCTTCGATGCATGCAATCGCGTGTTGAGTAACAGAACTCAACGCCGCGTGTTGTCTTGTTACTACAGCGAGTAAATTAAAATAATTTACTTCCCCGCATGGAAATCAAACTCACAATGCCACCTACCACTGCGCCACGACGGCTTCAATATATAACAAAGTAAAAAAATATACAGATAAAATCACATCACAAAAGAGTACCGATTCTTTTTGTGCGAGTCCTACACATCAACCGAAAATTCTGTACCAATTTCAGAATTTTAGATCTAAGTAGGGGAACAAATTATAAAAGTTTACAAAGTTAAGTTTGCGGGCATATACACTCATTTTTTATAAAATAAATTACAAATATAAGTTTGTAATGTTTTTCTATGAAATATGAATATATTTGCTCTTTTCGGATGTTACTTTCGGGTGTTTTTACACATCGACGGGAAGTATGTTATAGGTTATGATTATGCAGTGGATTACATACAAAATGCAGCAAAAACATCAAAGCAATCCTTAAGGATTGCTTTGTTGTCCGTTAGGTTTTTACCATTTGAGGTACGGATCCCTAAAATAACAACCAACCTTGGCGAATGTTTAACATTATGCAAATGCGTGACTTCGGTCGCAGTGAGCGCACTCGCCGCGTCACTGACCGCCTTCTCCATCCTGTCCAAGGCCTCAACACTCTCCGACGGTAGCTGTTCCATTAGAGAGAAACTGAGACTCTCGTTGGCCGCGTTCGTTTCATATATACGCATCTTTAGAAACGAATCTAACTGTAAATAATTGGTAAATTTTATTTTTAACAATTAAATAAAATTTAAATTACTCTGCTGTATGGGGGATACAGCGTGAAGCCTCACGCAGGCAGAAGGAATCTAGTGTTAGGAAACTCCGTTCCCCACTTTCCGCCGAATTCTGGACGCATTGCGTGTTGTGTGGCGGAACTCAAGGCCGCGCTTTACCAAGAAACTAGAGCAAAGAAATGGAAATATAAATTTAAGTAAATATTTCATTTCCTCGAATGGGGATCGAACCCACAACCAGTCGCGTTTACAGTCACACTTTGTGCCCCTGCGCCACGCCCTTTTAACAATTTTAAAGTGTTATTTCACAATTAATTTAGGAAATTTAACCATAGTTTGGTATTAATTGTTCTAACTGTGAACAAAAAATAATTATAAATGTGTTTTAAAATAAATGAGCAGGTTAATCTACATTTGAACTAGTTGACGGTTGATCTTTTTCTTTTAGCTTCACGCTGTATCCCGCACATCGCAGGGTAGGCAGAGGGAACGTGGGTACCTAATGTTAAGATACTCCATTCCCATTAAAACACTTAAGACACCGTTTACTACCGACCGAAGGACTTGTGTCGAGTTACGTTCGTTACGTCAAAACGCGCTTCGAATTGTCACCACAGCGAGAAAACGAAAATATTAAATATTTATATATAATTTCCTCGAATTGGGAATTGAACCTATAACCCGTCGCATTTAAAGTTGTGCCACTCCGCCACGACCACATACACACATACATACATGCAACAAAAACCTCAATTACCTCAACCAACTGATCAATGAACTGATTCCTGGTGGTTGTATTGTCTAACAGAGTGAGAGCCTCCTTCCCCCTCGCTACACCACCTCCCACACCTTGTTCTTCGACCACTATCCCTGCATCTTCTAACGATATGGTTGATATATCTACTGGTATATTCTAAAAGTATAATATAAAGATTTCATTAAAAATATTATAATTATCTTTTAACTTTTAATGTATTTTTAAGGAGAGACCTATTTAATGCTACTAGTTTTTTTTTAGGTTCACTCTGTATACTGCATGTAGCAGTAGAGACTATTAGTAATAGTAGTATGGGAAACTAGTGTTAAGACACTCCATTTGTTATCCGATGTGTATCACAATAACAAAAAAAAGCAGCTTCCCGCTGACACCAGAGCGAAGATATGGAAATATAAATTTTAAATAAATATTTCTAAATTAATAAATACTAGTCTCACCTCTCCCCCTACAGAATCAACATTGCCCCAGTCAATTTCTCCCGCATCGCCGTCACCAAAATCTATTTCAGCTGCTTCAGCTCCACCAAAATCTATTTCTGCATCTCCAAAATCTATCTGGAGATAATAAAACATAACATCTTTGTTCAATATAAGGCTATGTGGGGGGAGAATTAAAATTATATTCTTCATATACAAATCTAGCTATAAGCTTAATATGTTCATAATAATTAGAGGCCTATTGTTAATAAGTAAACATTAAATATTTGTCTGAAAAAATCTATAAAATATACATTTTGAATAGCTGTAATTTTACAAAAGTCCTAAAAACTCATATAAAAAATAAAATATTGTAAGCACCACCACTCAATGTCGCGCTTGCCCTGTTTGCAGACCAAGAAAATGAAAATAAGACATTCCCCCAAATGGGAATTGAACCCACAACATGCGTTCATGTTAACAGAGTTACAGTGCTGGGTGTATCAAGGTAGCCTATACATCCAATATAGTTATAATAATTATTTGAATTATCGTGGCTATATATATGTGTGCTGTTCAATTCAATTATGAAAATATTTTTGTATATTGTCACTATATCCCGCATATAATAAAGTAGACAGAAGGAACCTATTGTCAAGACACCCTATTTCTCAACAATTTTTAAAACATTGAATATTGAGTAGAGAAACTCGATGTGCCTTGTTTTGTTACCACACAAAGAAAATCTAAATAATTAATTTCATTTTCTCTATCTTTAACCAAGAAGAGAATCAAACTCACAATATTTATGTTTACAGTTAGATTATGTGCCACTGCATCACAATAGCTTTATGTACATAACATTCTGTCATAATACCTGATCTCCAGCGCCATGTTCTTCTTCCACTTCTATATGTATAGGATCAGGTTCAACACTCAATGGAGGTTCCCCATACGTCCACTCATAGACAGTAGTATTACCATGTTCTACAACATATTGAAGTAAAGGCAAAACTTCTGATGCATCACCTAGCATGTATTTTACGAATGCACTGTACAATTCTATCGCTGGCTTCAGTGGTTTCAGGGATTTACCTATCTGAAAATAATGGTTGATTTGTATTCACCTCTAAATAACTTCAAGTTATCATTATTATGTTCAGATAGTACACAATTATTAAATGTTATCTATTGCTTTTTTTTAACTTCACTCTGTATTCTGCTTAGCAGTATACGCAGAGTAAAATGTTGTGACACTCCATTCTTGATTTTCCATTGAATCAACACAACACTTTGTGAGAGCTGATATTAAAATTAATTACTTCCCAGTGGGGATCATACCCACAATCACCAAGCTCACAGTCAGACACAGTCCTGCTGCCTCACAGCCATGGCCATTGGCCTCATGTCCATTATGTCCATTAAATATGTATGTAATGGACATAACTTTGTAAAATATGTAAAAAATTGTGTTATTATATAAAAAATATATATATTTTTTCTTTTTAATTTTTTTAGCTTCACACTGTATTTTTGACATAGCAACCCTACTAGGTAAAGGGACCCAAAGACCCAGTGTTAAGATGCTCTATCACATTCAGACACTTGCATTCCCCACTTTCCCTTGAATTCTGGATGCATTATTTTATGGTGGAACTCAGCCTGTACTTTAACCCATTACCAGAGCAAGAAAATGAAAATATTTTGTTTCAGGTTTCCTCCTAGAAATATATTTTTTAATCAAATGATACCTTACCTTGTCATATATATCAGGCAACTCTTGCAATCTTTCAACCAGTTCCTTTTTAATTTTGTCTCCCTTAATGCCCAGTTGTTTGCACAAATTTAAAAATTCAGTTTTACTGGATGCTTCATTTTTTAAGTAGTCCGCATGTTTTTTATCACATTCCTAAAAAGAATAAATGGTAACCCAATTAACATTCATACTATAAAGTTTTATTAATAATACTGTTAAGAAAATGGAAATATGAATCATACAAGTGTATAGAAGTAAGACAAAAAAGAAATGTTTTTATTTAGATTTAAAGAAATAATATTAATAGTCAAAAAATAAGGATTGATTAGCTTTTACTTGAAGCTGAATTATATTAAGTATATACAGAGATGGGGTAAACTGTAAACACATTCTAAGCTAATGAAGCCTCAACAAACATAGTGTGGTGGGACATCCTCTAGTTAGAAGGGAAGAGCAGAAATTCAAGCTCAGCATGGTACCATTTAATTAATACAGGCTGAGGATATTGACATAAGAGGAACCAGAATGTCCTACAATATATGACCTAAGACAAAATTGATAGCAGTTTACAAGGCAAAAGGGGTATGCAGTGACATCTTTCATATCTATTCTACCAGGAATAAAGTCTAAGCATCAAAATCAAACCAATATTAATAAAAAAAAAAGAATAAGAATGGTGTGGTATTTACTCACAGCTTGCATTTGTTCTTCTTTTGCTATTTGTTTTTTTAATCCAGGGATCTCATAATTAATATTTCTAACCAACATTTGTGCCGATTCAGCTAAATATAAATTGTCTTTCTCATAGTTCTTTACTACATCTTGCCAATCTTTCATTCGCTGTGACCCATATCTACCAAACAAATTTTTGGTATCTGCTTCAGTTTCTTTAAGGATTTCTATAATTTTTAGGCAATGAAAATAATTTATATAGCTGCCAGATAATAAAGTAGCTATGTCTTCATGTGCTGGCATATCCTGGATTGCATTATTTATTTTCTCTCGAACAGCAATGACATTCTTTTGCCATTCCTTGTTCACATGTCTTCGGCTAATCAACCAGTCTTGTAGCTTACCTATATTTATATCTATTGGAATATTACTTTCCTAAAATTAAATTAAAAATATAAATTAAAAAATATGACATATGTTTACATTGATTACGTTAATGGAAACCACTACTTACATCCATCTTTAATTTATGAGTTATGTTCAAAATTATATTTTTCCGTAACAAGTTATTTAAATAGAATTTTCTATTTAATCCATTCCTGACTACTTTCTTTACAACAACAAAGTGACGTGTCTGTTGGCAGCCAACTGTCGAATGTCAAACACAGCTGTCAAATAGCACCGCATTTTTAAATTAATAAAAAAAAATATTTTAGCTTAAAACATATTGCAAAAAATCTTTCCTATGTATTTATTTTAATTTAAAATATAAAAATCATATTTAAAAATATTAATTTGTTTTTTGAAAATTTCATTTAATACCTACTGTACTATAAAGTAAAAAAATAGTACTATAAAATTTAAAAATATCCAAAGATCAATATCCCTGTGTGTATACATATAATATTTATGTTATTTGTGCACATTTTGCTATTGTTTTATATTACAAATTTAATGGATTTTATTACCGTATGGACCGGGTCACTAGCGCAAAATTCAACGTAAACAATTTCTTATCTCCTCCCTCCTGAACTTCTTATTCGATTGATAACATGCATTATCAATATGATTCACATTTCTATGTTTCAAGTAAATAATAAAAACTTGTAAATTAAGATTTTTAATAGATTTATTGTTTACTTTATGCATAAATGGATTCCGAACAACCTGTACAAAATGAGTGAGTAGGGTAATAAATTTTAACATGAATCACTTTATTTTAAAGCGATATACTTAATTATATATATATAAAAATATAATTTAGCTTTTACTTAGTTTGTATATTAGGTGCGGTACGCTTTGATAAATATTATATTTTATTTTAAGTAGAGAAACAAAAATAAACAAGAATTTATATACAAAAAAACTTTATAAAATATGTAAAGTATTATATTATTTATAAATTTTAATTACATATTAACGTACCGTTCGGTACTATTATTTTATTGTTATAATATATGTTTTATGGTTTGACCTTCTAATACGTCACTGTCACAAATAATAATAGTAAAATGGAAAACTTGTTTATATTTGTAAAATCTACAATTCTTTCACATATAAAGCCTATTTATTAAACGAAATTACTACAAAAACTATAAATAATACATCTTGTTCTTGCTAAATATTGTATTAATACTGTAAAAATATTTCATTGAATAAAACATACTAATTGAATAGTAAACATTGGCATTAAATTACGTTAATTAATATCGTTTTTCATGACTATTATCTCTAAGACTCCAGTTTATTTTTATAACCAGTCCTGACAGTGGAGTGATCGCAGTCGACTTATCGAGTAGTATTCTGGTTGACTCCTTAACCGCTATGACGCAAAATTTTATTCCTCAGGACTTTATGAGGTAAGTTAATTCTTATTAAGTACTATTATTAAATTTTATTTGTTATGTGAAAATTTTGTAGTTTATTATATTTAGAGGATAACAAAACCTGTTTTTAAGTATTAATATTAACTTAAAACATTTGTTGCACTAACATGCATATGTAGCAAAGATTTAATTATCTTATAATAATCTTAGACTTATAGAATAAATTAGCACTTTAAATAGACCATAGTCAGTTAATTAAAATTAATTTAATTAGATCCTTATATAAGTGTATACATTATTATTAATATATTTGTAACATTTTTTTAGTGATATAGAGGATACTAATGGAGAAGACTGTGCAAAACTTACTTTGGCTTATGAGAGGCTGTATGAACTGCCTAAAACTATAGTAGAGAGATTTGGTGATCATATAAAATACTTAGATATAAGTCACAATAAAATCATGTAAGAAGTCAATTTTAAATAATACAATTTCCATAACTTTAATATTATAGTTTATCTTTTTAGTTTTCACTGAATCCTACTTACAGCAAGTAGGGCAGAGATGCTTGCTTTCGAAACCTAGGACGTTGAGCTACGGAACTGAACACCGCACTTTATCATCCAGCCAAAGCAGAGAAATTAGAGAATCATCCCCTTGAGTGGAAATCTAACCGACAATCACTAAAGACCCTTACTTAATAGGAATCTTTGTTAATTATTTATATTTTATAGTAAAATTTCTCTATTTTTTATGATTTCTTTCAGAAACCTGGACAGTCTAGTTGACTTCAAAGATCTGACAACTTTAATTGCCGATGACAATCCTATCACTGAGGATTGTTTATTACCACCTATGCCTAAACTTCAATTACTTTGGTAAATATTTTCTTTTTCCACAAAGTTTGTTATAGTATTGTAAAATGTGTCATAATACTATGTTTAAATATAGTGTTTTTATGTTGTTATAGAGTATGAACTAAACCTTTATATAAAAAGCCAAAAGAAATATATTCATTGATAATAAACACATAAATTTTAAGCATAAAAAATTGTAAAAAATATAGAATGTAACCAATAAACAAATAAATTTTAATAATATTTAGTACACAGAGGGTTTGAGAGCTATTTAAAAAATGTTCCTGTTCTACTGCTTTTATGTATTTTAACACTTAAATACATAATTTAAAAAAAATAATGTTTTTTTTTTCAGGTTAAATCATTGTAAAATAGCATCACTTTACCCGTGGGTGGGTAAACTCAAGGAATCTTGTCCAAATCTACAGTATCTATCACTTATGGGCAATCCAGCTGCACCCAGCTACTTCAATGGGGGAACATTCTATGAATATCTTCAATACAGGTAAATTAAAAAAAAATTACAACCTATATTAATAATATTGGATCACCTTAATTTATTAATAACTTTAAATATTTTGCCAGGGTGAAGTATTAAAACATTGCCCCCAATTTTCGAGACTCCATGTTGAGTGTCAGAATTTGTTACCAGAGTTAAAATTATGACTTTTTCAAAGCAGCAGCCTTTAAAATAGTACAAAAATTATGCTAATATAAATTATATTGTTGACAGTGTGTGACATTGAGTGTCCTTTAAAATATCATATTTTTGACTTTGAAAACTTGCTTCAATAAGAAAACTTGCTTCAATAAAAAACAAGGATTCTAAAAAACATAAATAAAAATTTAATATATATATTTATTCTGATCTGTAATATTAACTATGGTTGTTGTTCGATTTCCATAAATTATTTTCATTTCCTTGTTCTGGACCATGCAAAGCGCGGCCTTAAATTTCGCCACTTTCTCGAAAATTGGTAGATGCGTGGGTAAAGTGCCATAACACTAGGTTCCTTCTGCCTACTCCTTTTATTCCTATATAGAAATATTAGGCATGCATTATATTATACAGCATGTAACTTAAAAAATATTTTTATTTTTTTGTGATGAATTTACTATCGGTTATTTACTTTAAGCAAATGTGTTATATGCTGTTGGTTTTTAAAGTTGTTATTCCAATGACTGACTGGACTATATATTGTTTTTTTATTTATTTAGAGCATGTCATTTCTTTTTTTATCTTTTGGCGTATCTTCGCGTTACAAGGTTAGACGCAAGGTCATAAGGATGCCTTTCCAGTGAAAGACACTAAGAGCAAAGCTTGATAACGTTACCAATTCACTTTAAAAAATAACGTTCATTACCGGTAATTCCATATAGATACGATTTGGTAGCATTACTTGGTAACTTAACGTAATAATAATGTTATTAATAGCTTTAAATCTTAACGTATATTTTAATAAAATAAATAAATCAGCTTCACGCTATATCCCGCACACAGCAGGGTAGGCAGAGGGAACCTAGCGCTAAGACACTCCGTTCCCCAATTTCTGCTGAATTCTGGAGGCATTGAGTGTTGAGTGGCAGAACTCAACGCCGCGCTTAACCTAATTTTATTCGAGGTCAGTTGTGGCGCAGCAGCACGAGGTGTGACTGTGAAACCGACTGGTTGTGGATTCGATCCCCACTCGAGGAGATAAAATATTTACTTAAATTTATATTTCCATTTCTTCGCTCTGGTATCGAGGTTAAGCGCATCGCAGAAGCGCAGAAGATTTATCAAGTAGCGATACCTGGCGTAACGTAACCTAATTTTAAGCAGTATTTCAAGCTCTGAATTTAAGAATATTTGTTTTTTTCTTTCAGACTTTTTGTTATATCCCAGTTCCCATATCTTTTACACTTAGACGATAGAAAAGTGACAGACGATCAAAGGGAAGAAGCCCAAAGGCTGTACAAGCGGCCATTACTGGAAAGAATTGTGAAACCAAATTCAGGAAGTATATCCCAGTTAATGACTAGCTCAGTTACCTGGAGCTCCATGCAGAATAAAATATTTTCCTTTTTGGGAAAAGATAAAGAACAAACAAGAAATCTTCTTATATAATATTGTATATAGACTGTTTGTTTTGAGTGATCTTTTTAAATAAAAATTAGTATCCATATTGTTATTACATATTTAGAAAAAATATGCATAAAATGCTTACAATAAAAAGAAGTTGTAACAAGAGTAAGGTGCAGGTTTGAGTCCCACTGTGGTAATTTTTTTTATATATTTTTCTTAATATGCGAATAAATCTTTATTTATAAAAATATTATTACTTGTTATATATTCAATTAATGTCACATCTATATGAAAATTGTATTTTTTTATATTTGACAAAAAATTTTTTACGTAAGAGACTTTGAATGATGTTAAGACTGGTGTAAAAGACAAGTTTAAATGTGTTATAAAAATATATGATATTATAATTATATATATATATATATATATATATATATATATATATAAATGTTATGTTATATATAATATGTTATTAGTAAAAGACCACAGATTTTATATTTTGTGTATAATTTTTTATTCATGAATGTTATTTTATCTGTAGGATTATTTTTTTTAAATTAATTAATAATAAAATAGTTTGTTTTATAGATTAGCAAAGAAGTGGTCATATAAAGCCTAATCTTTATAGTTTTAAGTATACTGCCTTCGATTCATAAGTAATAATGATTAAAACTAGTCTTACTATATTAAGAAAATAATGTTGTAAATTTGCCTACTTTTCTATTTTTACGTCCAATATTACAGATAAATACTTTATAGGATATATTTTTGTTTTATTTCGACTTATATATAATATCTGCATTTTCTTTCTCAGAAAATTATGGCGCAGCTGTGCAGAATCTGTAAGCTCTAAACAGACTACCCACAGCCGGTTGTGAGTTCGATTCCATTCGCGGGAATGAAATATTTTAATTTCCTGGCTCCGGCAACAAAACAAAAACAAAACACAGTACAGTAGAAACTCTATTATCCGGCCCTCAGTTATACGGATTCGCGATTATCCGGACTACAGACCAACTGTATTAAATGTACCAATGCAAGCATGAATGTGTCGAATCTGGCACCACCCCGCCCGCACCGCGTCCCATCGTCGTACATCTTAAGATATCTTAATAAACATTGATTTTCACTTTATGTATTAGTTGTTTTAATTAAATTTATATCACTACGTATGTGCATACTTACATATTCTAAATACCCGATTACCCGATTTTCCATACTTTGGATTATCCTGATTTTCGATTATCCGAATGCCTACCAACAACAATTAGTTCGGTTAATCGAGTTTCTACTGTATTGAGATTTTGAAACTAGGTTCTTCATACCTAAATTGTTATATGGCGGTTTTTTTTGCTTCATGCTGTGTCTCGTGCACAGCAGCGTATCGATTTTACGCCAAGTTCTGGAGGCACAAGAACGAAAAAATGAAAATATAAAAAAAATAATGTCCTCGAATGTGAATCGAACTCACAACCTGTCGCATTTACAGTTACACTTTATTCACTTATGCTACGGCTGGCAAAAATTAGTACGAAATTCCAAACAAAATTAAGAAAATATACATCTACTAGCGGACCCGGACGCGGCTTCGCCCGCTTGAACTATATGAATACTTATTAGATATTTTTATAAAATTGTTTTTGAAAATATCTAATTTAAATGAAAAAAATATAAGTAAACGTAATCATATTAGAATAATAATTAAAAAAAATTAAACAAAACCAGCTACATTATTAATATCATCAAAGTAAAATAAATATTTAAAAGAATTAAAATTAAATGTGTTGTGCTATGTTTTTGCAAGTGCATGTGGTTATTTACATAATACTCATCTACAATAAAAAAATATTATATTTTATGTCACTACCTGTCTTTCTATTGCCCCGAGCTAATGTCCAGAATAACTGAACTGATTTTAGTGGACTTTCAGTGATCGATTTTGCTGACCCGGGAAAAATCTTTTACACGTATTCCTTATACTATATGAAATAACTAAAGTCCCTTCTACATTAAATATGATAAGTTTTGCGAGCAATATCAAATAAAATCCCAAAAAACTAAAACTATAGTTTATAAGGTGTATAACAACGGTATAGATAACCATCCAACCGAGATGAAATAACCTGATGAATTCTTTCCTTAAATAATAAATACTTATGTAATATTATGCAGCCGCCGCGCAGGGCCGCAACTTACACTACACCAAGAAATTTATGAAAATCTAACTAATCTACTACTTGAATAAGCGAAGAACCAAAGAAAAGTATAAATTAATTATAAACAGCAAATAATTACATAAAAATTAACAGTAGTTCGAAAATGTATGAAAATTTACAAAACTGTCAACCGTCAATTTCGAATCAGTGACATCTCCTTAATGATTTATTAGAATGTTATGCAATAAACTATAATTTCAATCTAGATGAAATGCTAAAAGTGACTATTATATTCATTTTCATATATAACGATCAATATCAAATTATAGAAAATACATACAACAAAAACCCGATAAATATTATATAAAGTAAATTAATTAAAATTGTAACTTTTGCTCAACCTTCAGAGATAAACATATACCATCGCGGACTTTTTTAAACATTATTTAAAGGACAATATTTTTGTAAAACATTATTTTTATGTATCTCATAAGGTTGAGTCGGCGTACGCCATGTATGCGTTAAGCAAGCTCATTTTGGGTGACGTTTGCTTATAACAACAAATAAACTTTGCAAACCGTTGCTTAGCAACGGTCGGTTGTTATTAACATGGCGGAATAAATTGCCTGTCAAATTGAAAAATATTTTAATATATTAATATATATCGACAATATTACAAATATGAGAAAAAAAAGTAACCTATGTTCATCCGAAGACCCTCAAGTATCTCTGTATGAGTATTTTAT
>JAATLQ010033709.1:19084-93490 GCA_013421005.1 Heliconius erato x Heliconius himera | reverse complement strand
GTACTTGATAGTTCGACTCGACCGCTGCCTTCCGAGCATCACCACCACCTATATATACGAAACGACGGTCGCGACACTCGGGACGAGAATACACGAACGCGTCTCGATTAATATGATATTTAAAATATATAGTTTTTATTATTCATATTTAACTATGTTATTTATGTATATTGCCATGCATATTTTATTTTATTTATTTATTTATTTTTAACTTATACCATAGGTACATACTGTTACAAACTTCTTTCCTCGCCGGTCAGTGATTCTTGTCCTACAGGAACAGATATTGACAGTTCTATGTAACAAGATGATTCAAATGTGTTGTAAAGAATATTTTGGCTTACATTTTTTAAAACATTACTACTTTCTGACGTCAGCTATCTTAATACAGCTCAGCCAAGGCCGGGAGCTATCGCCGTTATCTGATAACGGCGTTACGCACATCACTTACAACATAATAATTATAACTAATATACGATACATAACATGTTATGTGAAAGATATCGTTCATTTTGTTTTTTTCTACTCAACCAAGAAAAAAATACTTAACAATGTCATGGTTATAAATCGACGACCTTTGCCAAAGTATTCTAGTGCAGTGACTGACCCCAATAGATGTTTATTTAAATTGGTCAAAACTACTTGAGCACCTTAGATTATATTAAATGAGTAGCATTCCTGAGGACGGCTGATAACACTTATCAGTAACTTCTTTAGTGATGACCTCTTTGTAATTGATTTTTTTATGTGTATTATCATTTTTGAAATGTATTTTTAGTATAGGTTCACAATATATACCGCTTATAGCAGTATAGGCTAGGGGAACCTAATGTTAAGACACTCCGTTCCTCACGCACCGCCCCATTTTAGTGACATTAGGTGATGAGTGCGAAAACTCGCCGAGAAGACGACTCTACCAGAGCGAAGAAGAATTAAATTAATGAAATATAACCATTCCCAAGAGTAAGAATAGGACCCAAAACCATCTCGTTAACAGTCAGATACTGTTCTAATGTATCACGATGGCCACATCTTATAAATGTAATATTTTTGTATGTGTAGTAATATTTTTTTAATAAGAAATGTTGAGTTGATATGATGATCTAAATATATCTAGCAACGATTACATTTATCTATTCGATTATATAACCTAACTTATCTTAAATTCGGCGTTGAGTTCCGGAAATCTACCCTGCTATATGACGTCAAGCTGTATTTATAGGTCTTTTTCTATAAATCGATTACATCTAACCCAAAACTTTTTTAATCCAAAATAGTCATTCTTGAGAATAATGCGTTCAACCAAAATAACTCTTACTCTTCTACTCTACGCTTTTATAGACAGATACATATGGACCTATATATTAGCGCTTATTGTAGATTTTGTAAGGTTTCTACAGCAATGAAAAAGGAATGTCTCTGGTCTTATTTTTTAATAGAATTATGGTGAATAACATTGTAAGAATGTATTAGATTAAGTAACGAACATATTAAGGCCAGACGTGGCGCAGGGTCACCAGTGTGTGACTGTTAACGCTAATTGTTGAGGGTTCTATCCCTACTCTTGGAAATGAAAAAAATATAATTTATATTTTTATTTCTTCGGTCTGGTGTCAGGGCAAAGCGCCGCGTTGAGTTCCGCCACTCAACACGCAATGCCTCCAGATTTGGACGGATAACAGGAACGGAGTCTTGATTCTAGGTTCCCTCTGCCTATCCTGCTGTATGCGGGATACAGCGTGAAGTTGATCTTAGCTAACATATTGTAAGAAATAACACGATGGTTGACAACTTAATACGACGAGTGCTGTGTATTATAACTTTAAAACTTAGATTTCTTTACTTATTTTATGATAGTTTCCCATATAAATTATGTCTTAGTTATATTTTTGGATAATTCTATTTAATTTTTTTCGGGAACTTATACTGTATTTATTGAATTTAATTATTGAGATTTTTTAAGGAAAGCATTATAAATCTTGAAAAGAAAACTAAATTACTTTATGAACTAATTTACCTATCCATTAACTTTTGGACTCGCGCACTTGTCTTTAAAAACAGCAACAATATCACATTTGTTGTATGAGAGCCCGTTTAAATATTAATTTTATACAATTTTTTATAGTTTTTTATAGCGGCAAAAGAAATAGGTACATCATCTGTAGAAATTTCATCTCTCACGATTCATGAGATACGGCCTGGTAACAGAAGAACAGATTGCGGAGTGTTAATAATAGAGTCCCATTTTATCCGTTGGGTACGGAAACCTAGAATAATTACTTACTATAATGATTTCAATAACACAGGTGCGTCTCGAGTCTATCGGCGCCGAAGACATAGTGGACGGCAACCCACGCCTCATACTCGGACTCATCTGGACAATCATCCTGCGTTTCCAGATACAGGAAATCGAAATTGATGTGGTATGTATATTTGTTTGTTCACTAATTTCTCGGGAATTAAAATTTACACAGAAGCACAGCCGTCACTGATCCTATCAATATTGTAAATGTGATTGTTTGTGAGGATGGATGGTTGTTCCACTTTCACATAAATACTACTGAACTATTTTTTATAAATCTCTATAGCAGTGATTCTCAACCACTGTGCCGCGGCACTTTTGTGTGCTGCCAAATTTCAAAAGTGTGCCGCCAAATTTTGCAAATATATAATAATGTTAATATAATTAAATTATATCATGTAAAAAGAAAAATATTTTTAACATAAATATATATTTAAATCCACAAAAAAATAAATTCGTATATTTAAAATTTTTATCATAAACTATTTATGCAGTGTGTTGTAGAAAATAATTTATCTTTGTGTGCCGCCAAATTTTGAAATCGTTAAATATGTGCCGCGACAAAAAAAAAGGTTGAGAATCACTCAGCTCTATAGTATAGAGCTTATACATCAGCATAACACATGACTACAATTTTTGATTTATAACATTTTCTTCTTCCATTTCCTTGGTCTGGTTATGACAAAATATAAATATCAAGACATTCTCGATAATTAGGCGGTGCGTGGTGAGGGAGGATCTTAACATTATGGTCCTCCTGCTCACCCTGCTATATGCGGGATATAGGGTGAAGCTAAACCCAAACGTGACATTCTCTATTTCTCTATCCAGGATGAAGAAAATGAATCCTCAGAGAAGAAATCAGCAAAAGACGCCCTTCTACTCTGGTGTCAGCGTAAGACCAGCGGCTACCACGGTGTTCATATACACAATTTTACCGACTCTTGGCGGTCGGGGCTTGGCTTCAATGCTCTTATTCACGCTCATAGGTAAGGAACCCTTTTTTTTTCAGCTTCACGCTTTGATGTTAGGATTTTTTCTTAAAATGTATTATTTTTTTGTTGAGTGAGAGTATATATAATACAATGCCCAGAAGTTCAGAAACTCTAACTGCAGGTCGGTCACGACTTATCGACCGTACTCTACCTTTTTCGCCTCGTCTTGTAAGCACTTGTGCCAAATTTCGCAAGCGTTTGTACGTTTGTGTCTACAAATTTCTTGAAAACTAAAAACTATATGGAGGTGATTCTTTTAACTTAGGTAACAGTCTAAATGTTATCAAAGTACACAACAGTAACACTTATAATTCAAGAGCAGCTCTTGAGTTATAAGTAACTGCGCGCATTTCTTAAGAAAATATGAATGTATATAGCAATGGCTGAGACCCAAGCCCAGTAGCACAAGTTTCCGTCCGCCTACCCCGTGAAACTGTAAAATAACTAATATGAAATTTTCTTTCCAGGCCGGACCTATTCCGCTGGGCGGAACTTCCGGCCACCGACCACGTGGAGACACTCAATCACGCGTTCGACGTCGCACACAAACACCTCGGAATACCTAAACTGCTGGATGCTGAAGGTGAGTGCTGTACAGCATCACCTCTAAGAAGATGTTTTTTATGGACAACTTTATAAGAAAGTGGTAGAGGATATCTTCCACTTTATTATTCAGTTTTGTAGATAGAGGCTGAAGATTGTAAACGCGATGGTTAAGGATTCAATTTCTCACTTTTTTGGTGTGCCGTTAACAATAATATGGTAACATTTATTTTTTTTATTTTAGATGTGGATACAACCCGCCCTGATGAAAAGTCAGTAATGACTTACGTAGCCAGCTACTATCACACTTTTGCCAGGATGAAGAATGAGCAGAAAAGTGGGAGACGTATTGCCAATGTAAGTGATAACATAAGGTTTATCAGATATGTTTTAAGTTTTGAAAGGATTTTTTTTTCTAGCATCACGCTGTATCTAGCACATACCAGTGTAGGCAGAGGGAAACTAGGAAGTTAATGCTAAGATTACGAAGCGACGATCTAATTAAAACTAAGATACTTAGCTCAAATGAAGACACTTTCTGTTCCTTACTTTCTGCTGAATTCAATGCCGCGCCTTTTTACCAAAGCGGGGAAATGATAATATTAAATATTGCATTTACTTGAGTGGGATTTGAACCCACAACATGCATTTTCAGTTACAACCGGCCACAAATTTAAAACGATAATAAGAGAAATTACACTGTTTTGAAAGTTTTTTTTGAATTAAATATATTTTTCATTACTTACATTATAAATATAATATATAACATAAGTTGCAATATTTCCATGTATTTCTTTGATATATAAACTGTTATTTTTAACTCTTGCAATTATTTTCATAAAAAGGTAACTAAACACAAAAATAAAAACAATTTACTTTTAACACATTTTTACCTTTTTTCCAATATCACAGATAATAGGCCAACTAATGGACTGCGACGGTCGTAAAACAGAATACTCCCGTTTAGTGACCGCCCTCCTGGAGTGGATACGAAGCAAGATCGTCGAGCTGAACGACAGAGACCTGCCCAACGCGCTTGATGCGATACAACGATTGTTGCTAGCGTTCAAACAGTATAGGACAGTGGAGAAACCACCCAAGTGAGTTACGAAGAGTTGAGACACTCAATTTGTTTTCAATGTCATCAAATTTCTACAATTTCTGGGGTTCCGCACCGTTTTAAGGATAAAAGGACCCCTTATATGATCACTTTGTTGTCCGTCTGTCTGTCTAGATATCGAGTTGAAATTCAAACCATATACTAAGATCTACGTCCCCATGATTTCCTAAAAAATCGTATTTCTACATTTATTTAGAAAAATATATGGCCGCTTACATCATATAAAACTCTGACTTTGATACTATAAAGGGAATCAAAATGAATAGGACACTTCCGGCAACATAGAATTATGAAATTTGGCAGCTAGCATATACACGTAGTACTAATTGTAGTACTTGTGGTTAAATCCTAAAAAATAATATGGTATTAAAGCTGCTAATTCATGTGAAATATCAGATGAAATGGCTCTGCTAAGCTAGGTTAGAATTTCAAAAAAGCCCGAGACCGACCGACCGAGACCTCCAATTTTTGTACGATACCCTCGGTGGTCGAGTCCGACTCGCGCTTGTCCGGTTTTTTTAATTAATTAGTAGCGATATAATCGATCGTATAAATTTTACTGTCCCTATAAAAATTACAGACTTATAAAATATCAACCCTAAAATAAATCCTTATAACATCAAACGCTAACTAGATAGACGTTGATAGCTTATAAATAGTATAGGACGTAGAATATACATATAAATTCGTAGATATGTGTCAAATTTAGTAGGTAAAATTTATGTAACAATTTTTAATAAGATCACTTTTGTGAGAGAAAGAGATATGGAGAGAAATAAAGGTTTTTTTAAAGACCTCGTTTACACAAATATTAAAAGATCTAGAAACCAAGAGATTGTCTATGTTTTATAGTGTCTCTCTGTAACTTGATGTGATGATGATTAACATTTGCACCTTTTTTTTTCAGATACAAGGAGCGTTCGGAAATCGAAGCTCTGTACTTCCACATAAACACAATGCAAAAAAGCCTCGTGGGTGAGCCCTGGGCGCCCCTCGAAGGACAGCTACCCCAAGATCTGGAGAGGGCCTGGCAGCAGCTAGAACAGGTACGGGACCGAGATAACTTTTTGAAAAGTACTTAAAAGCAAAAGTAAACTATTTGTGTGTTCCGCCACTCAGCACGTAATTACTTGATAATTACGCGTTATGTGGAAAATGAAGTGTTTGTTTTCTCTGCCTACGCTGCTGTATTTAGGAAGCCAGGCAACAGTGAAGCTGCGTGCTCCCTAATTATTATCAGTGATGAGGGTAGTTAGTGAATTATTAATATTCAGTAAATTTTATTTTAAATAATGTGAATATGAAATAAATTAAATTGTACT
Source organism: Heliconius erato x Heliconius himera (assembly GCA_013421005.1). Classification (NCBI taxonomy): domain Eukaryota; kingdom Metazoa; phylum Arthropoda; class Insecta; order Lepidoptera; family Nymphalidae; genus Heliconius; species Heliconius erato x Heliconius himera. The sequence goes on along the minus strand of JAATLQ010033709.1, from coordinate 87,208 downwards.
GGAAAATAATAATGAATTAAATATAAACTTATAATAAAATATATATATATATTTTTAAAGTATTATTTCTCACTAATAGATAACCCTCCTGGGGACCGTCCAAGAGATGCGGGTTCGACTCCCAACATCTATATATATATTTATTATTTGCAGGCTGAACACGCTCGTGAGCTGGCTCTCAGAACAGAACTGCTACGTCAACAAAGATTGGAACAACTCGCTTATAAATTCCATACTAAGGTGAGAATTTGATTTCTATTATTTGGTTTACTGTAATTGCCAACTTTATCACTGTAATTGTTGAGTTCCGTCAATCCACACTATCTATGTTTAAATAAAAATTATTTTTATTAAATATTTATTATTATCAATTATTTTTTTACTGTACTATTTTTTTTTATTTTCTTCCCCAGTCGGTCCTCCGAAAAGGCTACCTTAAAGAAATGATCCAAGTGCTTTCAGACCCGCGTTACGGTTCGAATTTGGCGCAAGTGGACGCCACCGTTAAGAAACATGAGGCCATCTCCGCTGATATACTTGCACGGTGAGTAGTGATAGGTTCGAGTTTGTATTTTATTACACTATACTACAGACTATACTATAGTGTAACCAAGCAGCATACTAATGCTGCTTGGTTGTGTTGTGTTTGATTATTTAATAATGGTCTTTAAATATATAACATGTTGTAGACTGTTATTATAATACATGAGTTTAATAACAGAACGGAGCGCTTCGAGGACCTATCGGCCATGGCGGCGGAGCTGGTGCGCGAGCGCTACCACGGAGCCGAGGCCGTGTCCCGCGCCGAGCACGCCGTGCTGCAGCGCTGGCGCGAGCTGCTGGAGCTGCTGCAGCGCCACCGCGCCGCGCTGGCGGGGCTGGCGCACCTCATGGCGCTGCTGCGGGAGGCTGAGGCTGTTGGACTCTCCTTGGCGGATATCAAGGTGAGGTGTAGGTGCTGGAGCTGTTGCAGAGACGAGGGTTGGCGGGGCATGTAGAAGATTTCACCTCAAAAGATATTGTCCGTATTTCTGTCGTTCAAGACTCTTGGTATTATATATAATAATTCAATATAATATAATAATTCTATGAACATAAAATCAATACTAAGGTATTTATTTCAAATGCTATTGCGTTTTTTTTTATCTTATTTTTCTTTTATTAAACTTCCCAGGCGCAATTCCAATCAGAGGAAGTGGGACGTCATCTAGTTGACGTGGAACGTCTCCTCCAGGCTCACGCACTCCAAGAGTTGCAACTCGGAGCCCTGGATGAGAGCATCCGCCGCTTGGTGAGACAGAAGACAGCTGCTGAAGGTCCACCCAGCAGCACTCAACAATTGCACCAGCAGTTGAAGCAGCTGGAAGACGATTATACAGCGTGAGAACCTTATTTTTTTTTTAATAAATGAAAATAATGTACAACACAAAAAAAGATTCTCCATAAAACATAAATAAAATTATTAAAAATATGATATTATTAGATATTTGGAATGCTGTAACATATCACTTTATTTTACGGGCATTCTCTTTGCATCTTTTATTGTAATTGATATTTTTGCCTTGTATCAGTAATTGATTCATTATAAAAAATATTAAATGAAATAACTTTTTTCATCAGATTGGTAGCAGCGGCTAAGGATCGTAAAGCGCGTTTGGAAGACGCTAGAAACCTGTACCAGTTCCTCGAAGACCATGATGAAGAAGAAGGTGAGGTTGTTTCCGTTTTCTTAAAAATAGATATTGCGAAAATATAAATATAAACGTTACAAAAAATTTTGTTGTTTAAATTCTCTTATATTTTTTAATTATTTTATATATCAATTTTACTTTCTGACTGACAACTGACACACTCTTTCACTCACACACTGACTCATTTACATACTGACTCGCGCACACAAGCTCACTTATTTACACACACAATGTCAAACATTGACTCGCTGTCTAATACACTGACTTTACAAACGGGTCACTTACTCTTTCTCGTTGTCACTCCATCTCTCTCACACTTTGCTATCTCCACAGGCTGGGTAACAGAAAAGCAACGTATATGTCGCACTGCACTCGCAGCAAAAGATCTGCGCGCAGTACTTGCATTGAAACAGAAACATACTGCATTATTGCACGAAATGAGAGCCAGGGATAGTGTTGCTGCGCGTCACCGGGCTAAGGGACAGAGGTAAGATTTCATTTAATGAAATGCAGCGTTGAGTTACGCTAACGTAATATACGATGTTGGGGAAATTGTGTGGTTAGTGAGGATTAGTGTGTCTCAACAACGGGTTCTTTCGCTTTCTCGCTGGGTTCCTTTGAATTCAACCCTTCTAAACTAATCAGAGGGTAACTTATTTAGGCTCTTATATTCGAAAATATCTGAAACTTTTATATCAAAATTGGTTACGGCTACAAATAATTTTAAAAAAAAAATCTTAATTTCATTGCAGTCTAATAGACGCCCAGCATCCCAAAAGTGCTGAGATCGAGCGTCGTCTCGCCTCACTCAGCTCACAGTGGGAATTATTAAGAGAACTTGCTGCAGGAAGAGACAAGCAGCTAGCTGACGCTGCAGAGGCTCATCAGGTAACCTGAACGCTCTAATCTTATAAATCATTTAGAATCATAATCTTTATTATTGTTAAGTTATTTCATTTCTTTGAGTGAGAAACGAATCCACATGAGATGAGATATGAGAGCGAGGAAATGGATTCGTTAAATAACTTATTCCTCGCTCTGATAACAAGACAAAACGTGGCGTTAAGCTCCCCCACTGAACACCCAATATCTTACGCTCTAACAATATCTCTCGCTTACTCTATTACGGGATACAACCTGAACAAAAATATTTTATTTCAGTTCTACGGCGACGCCAACGAAGCTGAGTCGTGGATGCGTGAGAAGCGCACAGTGGTAGCCAGTTCAGACTGCGGCAGTGATGCAGCTGGTGCAGCGGCTCTGCTCGCTAGGCATCGCACTTTGCATGATGAACTACGGGCACATCGGGCTGAATTAGGTATTTTACGGTGTATTTAAAAGTGTCTGGTTGTAAGGGGATGGTTGTGGGCTCGATTTTATTTGAAGTAATGATTAATTTTTTTCTTTATTTTTTCGTCAGAGAACACGCAATGTTTTCTAATTTGGGCGGGGGGAATAGAGTGTCCTAATACTAAGTTCCTCTGCCTAACTTGCTGTTTGTAGGATACTGCGTGAAGCTAAAAAAATAATGTAATATTTGTGAAGTTGGACCACATCACGCATGTAGTGTTTGTTTATAATAGTGACCAAATTTTTTGCTTGTTATATTAATAAAATTTTTATCCTATAATAGCATATAGCTAAATAGGCTAAATAAATGAACGAGTGAATTAGTGAATGAACAATAAATTAAATAATTTCTAACATTCCAATAGCCCAACTGGATTCCACCGCCGAGCGTCTCCAGCAAGCCAATATCGATGGACTAAAATTACCTCTAGAAGTTGAGCCCAGTGGGATAGCTGATGAAGAATGGGTGAACGAGACCAGGCTAGTGCCAACCGATGTGTGGGAGGAGGAACCGGTCGAGAGGCTCGAGCACCGCACAGTTACTGAACAGAGAAGTGTCCCGCAGGTGAGGAGATGTTGAGTGGTGGAACCCGACACCGTGCTCTGCTTCGTCATCAGAGCGAAGAAATGAAAGAGAATATTAAATCATTCATTCCTCCGAGTGTGAATATTATTCACAACCGTCACATTAAGAGTCACGATACTTTAAGATGAATGAAGATTCATTCTGGCCGTAGTGACTATTTGTTAATCAGAGCAGTGATACATACTAATATATAATTAATTCGGCTGAACCTTTTATTATATCTAATGAAAAGATTAACAAATTAACAGACAGTTTATACATTGCATTAATGCCTGCACAGAGTTATTAACACTCTAAAATGTATATTTATGTATATATTTTAACGTTTTTCGATTAGAACGTATGGCTTAATTGTCAATGAACGCTTGGTTAATAAAAGGCGCGGTGTTAAATCCATCTAAATACAAAGGTGTCTACTTCTAAGCCTAGTTTAAATTGGAGAAAAAAAAATACATTTGCAGATTAGTATTTGGAAAAAGGTGTGGATCACTTGTTTGTAGTGTGATAAAAAAAGTGTATGTTTAATTGTTATATTTCCTAGGTCAAGGCACTCTACGCCTTCAGCGGTCAAGGCATATCAATGGCGAAGGGCGAAGTGATGTTCCTAATCAACAAAACGAACCCGGACTGGTGGTCGGTGCGCAAGGCGGACCGTACAGACGGCTTCGTGCCCGCCAACTACGTGCGCGAGGTTGAGCCCCGCGTCGTGCCTGTGAGTTATATGTACTATTGAAGGAGATGCTCCGTGTCATTTTTAAGAATGTTAATATATTATAAAAAATTTTTTGGTATCGGTAATTTTGTAAAATAATATGAAGGTAAAAAATATCTGTAGAGTTATATTTATTTAAAAAAAATATGGTGAAAATATTTTTTAAGTATTAGAATAAATATGATCTGTTGCACTGCGTCTTAGAAAGAAAAGAAAGATTTTGTGTATTTTCTAACACATAATTGTATTTTTTTTCAGCTTCATGATGTATCTAGCTCTATTTACATTATATTTTATTCACAAATAATAATTAAAATTGTAATTTTACTGACCTTTAGGTCCAAGTACGTCGTCCAGAAAAAGTAAAAACAGTACAACGTGTACGCAAAACAGTCCTTGTAAAGCAAGTGGTTCCAGTGCGACGTGGAACTCCGCCAGCGACCGCCGCGCGCCGTACACGAGTGCCAACTGTAGATAGATATCCTCCCGTGGAAGATAGGCTGAAGCAAATACATTCTGAATATGGTTAGTATAGTTAGGGAGTAAAGAGCAGCTAAGTAGGAAAGGTTGGAAGAAAAACTTTTTCCTTCTGTAAATAGATATCAATTTGAATTTCAATCTGCTAAGAATACCTAGTAAGTAAGAAAGGAGGCAGGGAGGCCTGGAACTAATTAGGAAGATTTCTTCCTTATCTTCTGTAATGTAGATTGAAGCACATTTTCCGAATATTATGAGCAATATAGCATTTACTGAAACCTGAACTTCACCTAACTATTTGATTTCTCAAAACTAGTAAAGACACATTTTTTGCTTTATCCCCTCCTAATAATAAATAATAATTAATAGAGTAATTTGTTTCATCAGATGAACTCCTCAAACTATCAGAAGCACGTCGCCTTCAGCTCGAAGACGCCATCAAGTTATACAGCTTCTTTGCGGAGTGCGATGATTTTGATAAGTGGATACGTGATAAAGAGAAGATGCTGCGAACCGATGACGCTGATGACAGTGTTGATAATGCTAAACGGAAGTATGAGGTACGTGCAGATAGATAGAAAAACTTTCATCTTCTTTAGTTTCACGCTGTATTTCGTATACAACTGGGTAGACAGAGGGAAAATAGTGCTAAAATATTCCGTTCCTTACGCTTAAAATTTACTACAATACATACATTTAAATTCCTTACGAATTACTTTTATTTATTTGGTTATAAGCAATTTACAACCACAACTTCACCCACCATCAACCACTTATTACTACACTTTACACGTTCCAGAAATTCGTCACTGACCTGTCAGCAGCATCAAAACGCCTCGAATCAATAGATGCAGCAGCAGAAGAACTCGCGCGAACGCAACACGGGCAAGCAGCGCGAGCAGCTGCAAGAAAGCAACAGCTGAGGCAGCAGTGGGATAGACTGGTGAGGCTGAAGCAGCAAAAGGAGAAGAGCTTGGAAGGGGCTTCCAGGTGAGAAGTATTTTTTGTATTTTGGTGTATATTTTTAAATGTCGTTCTTTAGGATTGTTCAGATAAAGAAGATAAGAAGTGGATTAAAAAAATCGTTGTTAAAATCACGATATCTTTGGCACTTTTTTGACGGATTGCGATATATTTCTTTGTATTCTTTTAAGCCTAACAATGTCAATCTTTTATTTATTTCATCCTTTTCTATCATCAGCGTGGAGTTATTCCAACGCACCTGCGACGAGGCCCTAGAATGGATGTCTGAGAAGGAACAACAGTTGGCGGCGGGAGGAGTAGGTGGTGGAGACTTGCGCACAGTGCGCGCCTTACAAAGAAGACACGCGCAGTTGGAGAGGGAGTTGCAGCCGTTGCGGGATAAAGTTGATACTGTCACGCTTTTGGCTGATTCGTAAGATTTTTTTTTAGTTTGACGCTATTTTAATAGGAATCGAATCAACAGCCGTCACTGTTGGGTTTAGAAAAAATATATTATAAACATACATTCTCAATGCTGTATTCCCATTGATATTTAAATTAATGTTTACTACGATTTATGATTTATGCTTTGATTCATGTAACTAAGCATACATACATGTACACACATCCTACATACAAATTGTATATTTTTTTTGAGATAATGAACAATAAAGTAGAACAATTATATACTTTTAATAAGAAAAAGAATTCAAATCCAAGCATATACATAGACATTTTTTTTGTTTATCAGTACTATTTAATTTAGAAACTTTTCATTTAGATTTTCTCCAGTTTTTTTCAACATATTACCCTATTTACATATCACTGGATACACGACACATTGAGTCAGTTTGAAATCTTAGACGTTAACTGCTCTCTTTTCTCTTTAGCGTCAAATCCCAATATCCCACCGAAACTGCGAACGTGGAGCGTCGTCAGAAGCAGCTGGAGAGCGCGTGGGTGCGCTGCGAGGCGCAGGCGGCGGAGAGGCGCGCGCGCCTCGAGAGTGCGGTGGGACACCAGGTGTTCGCCAACGGGGCTGGACAGCTGCATCATTGGATACAGGTTGGGATGTAACACAAGCACATGTATACACTACTATACACTAACTCACATATGAACGCACACAAACACTGAATATGTGTTTACATCACACAAATGTATACGCATGAGATCGACGGATCGTTCATACTCGTATACATACATATACACACGCACGCATGTTCGGTACGTCATGAAGCAGCTAGTGTTTTAACAATGAAAATGATAATACAATCTATGAAATAAAACGAAATTACTAACATTTATTAATGGATGAATGTTCTATTTAATTTTTTTTTTATTTTGTTCAAGTCAACAAAACAGTAACAATTTTGTTGTCACTGTTTTTTTATTCAGAAAATAAAATGTAATAAATAGTAAATATTTTACAGCCAATGTTGATTAGAAATGAACATATTGGTTAGCAAATGTTTGTTGAAAATAAGTTCCTAATCGATGTTAATAATTTCTGAGTTGAGTTTATGTTAATTATATATTTATATAAAAGTATTGTTTGCAAAATAGGGTGATTATATGTATATATATTTTTAAAGATTTCTTATAAAAAAGATATTTTAACCATTATTTGTTTTATTCTATAAACAGAAAGTACGAGAACAAGTGAGCCAAGAAGTGTGCGCAAAAGACGTCGCGACCGCCGAAGCCCTGCTCAAGCAACACCAAGAACTACAAGATGATATCAAAGCTCATGAAGACGAGTAAGTTTACAGAGAGTGGGGAAAACGTAGTAGTATATCGCTCATTTAGCTCAATCTTTATCGTGTCTTCTTGGGTTCTATGTATCCCGCCTATAGAAGGAGAGGCTGAGGAGCGGATCTTATAGCGGCGCATTGTTTTGTTCACTTTCACGGTATAATAAACGTTCCGCCATTCTCACTCTCACTGTAAACGTGGCAGTTGTATGTTCGAATTTCATTATGGGAAATGAAAAAGATAAACATTTACATCTCCTTTTCTTACTCTGGTAACGAGGCATACAGCTGCGGTGAGTTCTACCGCTCAACACGGAATACCTCGAGAATTCGGTGGAAAGTGGGAAAAGATAGTGTCTTAATGGAAAGGGAGTGTCTTAGCACTAGTTCAGATTCTATCTGCTTATTCTGACATAAGCAGGATACAGCGTATAACTAAACATACAATAAATATTTTCAGATTCAAAGAAGTAATAGGTCTGGGCAAACAGTTAGTAGCCAGTAACCCCGCACTCACCGACGTGGCGGAAACTACCGCCATGCTGACCACTGAGCAGGCGACACTTATGAAAGGTATGTACTATATAATTTTACTGGTCGCCCACCTGCGGCTTCGCCCGAAATACTTATATTCTTACTTTAGATTTTTTACTTTCCGAACGCAAGTGAACAATGCCCAAAAGTTTAGAAAATCCGACAGTGAACAGCCCACTGAGACACATGAGAAACGTTCTAACAATCACAAAAAGTTAATTTATTAATTATTCTCTAACATATATAAATATATGTTTTTGTTAACAGAATGGCAGGCCAAGGAGCAGTACCTCCGCCAAGTGCTACAGCTCCAGAGCTTCAACCGCGAGGCTGATCAGATCGACGCTTCGTCTGGTGCTCATGAGGCCTTCTTAGATTATAAACATTGTGGGGTAAGTAAAAAAATGTGCGACTCAGCATCGACGACTCAGAATGCTTGCAAAATCTTTTTCTTTAATTTCACTCTTTTTCCTAGCGGGGTTAGCAGATAGCCGGTCTCTACATACCACTTTCGCCTCGTCCACTGTCAGTAACCCACACATACCGAAGTCTCGCCCTATTATCACTCACTCTTGCTTAATAAATCTTTTTGCCATTCTTTCGTAACTCATTTTCAAATTTTTCTTCTTTTTCACTGTGACATCCTCGCCCCTATCTGCTTGCAAATTATATTCGAATATAAAAAAAATAATTAAATATCGCCGTCTCTTCCAGTCGTCAGTAGACGAGGCTGAAGCTCTCCTCAAGCGTCACGAGGAGCTGGAGGCTCGTTTAGCAGCCCAGGACGACCGCCTCTCCGCTTTTGCGCAGAGAGCTGATACATTGGCCAGGATGGAGCCTCCTCATTATGCGAGGGAACAGTACGCGTATTAAAATATATATATTATTAATAGTAGAGCCCGTCGTGGCGCAGAGGCGCATGGTTGCGACTGTAACGCGACGGTTGTGGGTTAGATCCCCACTCTAGCGAACTAATTATTATTCTTAATATTTTCATTTCTTCGCTCTGACACCAAGGCAAAAATCTGGCGTTGAGTTCCGCCACTTAACACATAATGCCTCGATAAATACCCACTCGATGAAATTAAATATTTATTTAAATTTACCTTCGCTCTGGTGTCGAGACAAAGCGCGGCGTCGAGTTTTGCTACTCAATACTCAATGCCTCCAGAATTCGGCGGAAAGAGGGGAACGGAGTATCTTAACACTAGGTTTCTTGATTACATTGTATTGAGTGGCGGAACTCAACGACGGGCTTTTGCCTTGGTGGCAGAGCGAAGAAATTAAAATATAAAAAAATATATTCCCTCGAGTGGGGATAGAACCCACTATCGTCGCGTTACATGCACATCCTTATGGCCCTGCGCTACGACGGCCTACATGTTATCTAGATGTTCAATAACTAATATCCTTTTAATTGTACTCGTGCAGTATCGCGGCGCGGCGCACGGCGGTGCTGCAGAGGAGGGACAGCGTGCGGCACGTGGCGGCCGAGAGGCGGCGCGCGCTGTTAGCCAGCTTGGCGCATCAACAGGTCACGATCCGTGTCTAGTAGTAGTAGTGATTTACAATCACTCTCAAGATCAATCTCAGACTTGAGACCGGTTTATAAATACGTCCGTATTTATATTAGCATTTATTGCTTAAAATTGGAGTGGTCAACGATTTTTGTCACAAATCATATAAGAGATTGAATAGAGTATAGATAGATACCTTTGTTTCACAGTGGATGAATATGGCTGATTGTAAATGCGATAGTTGCGGGTTTGATTCCCAATCGAGAGAATGGATTGTTTTTAGTTCTTCACTCTGCTAAGGCAAATTGAATGCCGTTGAGTGCGGGAGTGGAGAGTCTTAACACTAGGCACCTTCCACCTATCCTACTATTTGCGGGATACAGCGTGATGGTATGAAAAAAAAAAATATTTTTCTAGCAAGCAACATATTTTATAATGTTTCTTTTATTCTAGTTCGTCGCTGCATCCGATGAATTGCAGACATGGATACAAGACAAGACCAGGACAGCTAAAGATCAGAGTTACAGGTATAAATATATTTTGTAATATTTCCCTCGTAGACAAGAAATATGCATATTTTACTTTAATGTTACTGTGTTTTTGGAATGTTGATATTTTTGTAAAATTTGCAGGGATTTGGCGAATTTGGAACGCAAACTGCAAAAACATGAAGCATTTGAAAGAGAACTCCAAGCCAACGAGAAACAACTTAGGAATGTTGAGAGTGTATGTATTTTAAAATTTTTGTATTTTATTTATATTTCAGACCCGTGTGTTTTTGCGAAGAATCTAGTTTAAGACGGAGGTTGTCAGTTCTTATACCGTTAAAGAAGATTAAAAAAGACATGACATTTAATATGAACAAAATAAAGATGTGTTAAAGACTTCTCAGTAACTTACATCTCACTATCACTGTTTTTTCTTCTAAAAAAATTTTGTATTTTTATTAAAATCAATAATTTAAAAAAAACTTCAAAAAAAATTTACAATTATACATTTTAGCCTATCAATGTTAACAAAGGCCATCGTGGCGCAGCGGCACTGCATTTGACCGTAAACACGACTGTTGTTAGTTTGATACCCACTTCGGAAATGAGTTAATTTTATTTCCTCACTCTAGTAACAAAGCGTAGCCATCTCCGAAATTGGGCATAAGTCATCCTCTTTGGTCTACCTTGTAATATGCGTGACTAAAAACTAAAAAATCAAATAAAGTATTTTTTTCTTCCTAGATCGGTCAATCCCTGCAGAAATCCGACGCGGCTCGTGAGGCAGAAGTGTCCTCACGTCTGCAGGACCTGCAGAAGTCCTGGGCCCAGCTGGTCACAGCGTCGCGCGATAAAGGAGGGAAACTACGACAGGCCTCGCAACAGAGACAGCATAGACGGTGAGAACCTGCACTTACTTTAATGCTGGGAAGACTGGGTATTGTTTTTTTAGGAATATAGAGATATTTAACGAAATTTTGGAAATTTTAAAAAAATATACTAGGAATAGCAAGTTATTGGTAATTATGCCAATTTATTACGTAAAGGGGATATTGAAGTAGTTCTTACAAAAATTTTTGCTTTTAATTCCTATGTAAAAAAGCACCCATTCATAAATTATACTGAAAACTCTGTATACGTCTAAGTAGAGGATATATTCAAGAAATTCAATCTGAGAGAGGAAATTACATACTGTTGTGCATACGTTGGTGCTTTTGCTATAGTTATACATCAAATTTCTCTTCTATTTTCTGAATGTTCCACACCAGCTGCTTAATAAATTTAAGTTATTTATTATAAAAGATCTGTGATTTGTTTTTTAATATTCTTCATACAACATTTTTTTTTCAACATCAGAGCAATTGAAGATGCAAAAGCGCGTTTGGCGGAGTTAGATCGTGCGTTGAGCAGCCAAGAGCTCGGAGCTGACTTACGCTCTTGCAAGCGACTGCTAATACAGCATCAGGTAAGTGAAATGAAAGAAATTAATAGTAAAATATCATATTTTATATGTCCCTTATAGAAATATGTGGAAATGTGTCAAAAATTACTATATCGATTTTAATTAAATTTAGGTCCTAAGTTGAAATATTGTATATTTCAACATAGGCAGGCAAGTTGAAATATTGTATATTTCAACATAGGCAGGCAAGTTGAAATATTGTATATTTCAAGATAGGTCTCAATAGATCATCAGACTCATATAATAAGCATTTCCAATAATATCAGGTACATTCAGCTCAACCTGATACCCAAATATATGTTAAGGATATTTTTCTAATTTGGAACACACTTATATTTATGCATAAGAAACTATAAATTACGTCACACGTTAAGAAGAGTAAAGGAGGCTGGTAACGAGGCCAAGTGCGTTATTGAGTTACACCACCCAACACGCAATGTCTCCAGAATTAAGAAAGAGGCCTCAAAGTGGAACGGAATGTTTTAACACTACATTCAAAGTTTCCCTCCGTTCACCCTGCTCTTCGTGTGGGATACAGGAGCAAGCTAAAAAACTATTATTACTCTTTGTTGCACAACATACATTAATTTTCTATAGTTTTTAAAGCTATTATGAGCGTCGCCAACCAACACATATTGTATAGAAAATTGTGCGGTGCGTGCAGAATGAAGTGTCTTCACACTAGGTTCCCTCTAACATTCTGTATGCGGGATAAAGCTCAAAAATGTATTATCACTTCTCATTCCTCCAGGCTCTAGAACAAGAACTCAACCAATGTGAGCAAAGAGCGTCAACACTCGCAGCTCAAGGTGGGGACCTGGTATCAGATGGACACTTCGATTCCGCGGCCATTGAGCGGGATTGTACCGCGTTGTTAGAACAAGCGAAGGCGCTCCGCCCTCGCGCGGTTGAACGCCGCGCTGCTTTGGAGGCGAGCTTGCAGTGAGTGTACCTTTTGGCTTTTTTTTGCATTGTTTGTGGATAAGTTGCTTTTTTATATTAAAAAAAAGGGTTCTTGTTGGTAGTTTGGTATCACGCTCAAAGTACTAAGTGTTTTAACAATTATTTTGAAAGAAACTTATAACGTTATGTTCATGATTTTTGAAAATATGTATGTATATTTTGAAAAAAATATTATTATGTTTCATACAAATTTTACGTTTAAAGTTTTATAAATAAAAATAAAAAAATAAATAAATCAGCCTCACGCTGTATCCCACACATAGCAGGGAACCTAGTGTTAAGACACTCCGTTTCCCACTTTCTGCCGAATTCTGGAGGCACTGCGTGTTGAGTGGCAGAACTCCACGCCGCGCTCAACCTCGACACCAGAGCGAAGAAATGTAAATATAAATTTAACTTAATATTTCATCTCCTCGAGTGGGGATCCAACCCACAACCAGTCGGTTTTACAGTCACATCTCGTGTCGTGCATACTTTAGCAAATGTTTATTTAGACTTATCAGTCCCATTTTTCAAAAAAAAATTAAGCTTACTATGTCACGTGCCACGGGGCACTCAAATCTTTATACTTCCTATATCAAGTAACACAAAGTACACAAATCTTCATACTTTGTATGACATATGCCACAGAGTACACAAATTCGCAACGGAAGTATCATCCGAGCTGGACTGGGTGTCAGAGCGAGCTGCGGCAGCTCGTTCCGTAGCGCTGCCCGCAGACCTGCACGCAGCACAAGCTGCACAGAAGCGGCACGCCAAGCTGCGCGCCGAGCTGTGCGGGCGTGCCGAGCACGTGGCGCGCGTGCTGGAGCGCGGCCGGCACGTGCAGGCCGGGCACCCGCAGGCGCAGAGGGTGAGTGTGGCGCGAGGAGGATATACAATGCTCTTGTTTGTTTTTTTAGTTTCACGTTTCACGTTTAACGGGGTAACTGGAGGTTACGAATCGGTAAACGCTATGGGTAAGATGAAAAATACCATTTTAAGTGATAGTTATTGAAACATCAATAAAGGGTGTTCATCAAGGTGAAAATTAAATTTAAACGATTTTAATTACGAGGCAAAAGTTTCATTGAAACATTTATCTAAATTTAAACTACCTATTTCCCACAGATAAAAGAACTATGCAAGGAGTTAGAAGAAGAATACTCATCGGTCTCCCAAGCAGCAGAGGAGCGAGCTGCTCGCTTAGAAGAAGCACTCAAAGCCCAGCAGTTCCTCCACGACGCCCTGGAGGTGGACTCGTGGTTGGCTGACAAGGATGCGGCGTTGGCGTCCGCTGATGTCGGCAATGATAGACATAGGGCTACACAACTTCTTACGAGACATAAGGTGTGTTTTCTAAGTCTTATAAGGATTGAAGGTTTATTATTATTATATTTCATAGGCTGTATTTATATTTTTCATGAAATATTAAGAAAATTTTGAATATTTTTTAAATTTGTGAAATATAAAAAAGATGATATATTTAAGTTAAATCAAATTTAGTATTTAAATATTTCTGTCATTGAAAATAACAACACAACTAAAAATGTTTTTTTTTGTTAAGTTATTTGTAACTGCCGCCGCTTTTTAATGTATGTTGAAATGTAAAGAATTGTGGTAACTCTGACCGCAGATAGTGTTGCAAACTTTTCAGCTTTATAATATTAGTTTAGAAATATAAATATACAAAAATGTAAAATATCGTATGTTTACTCTAAAGGCAGTAGAGTTGGAACTGGATACGTACTCAGCCATCATCAGCGAGATGGGTCATGCGGCGGCCGCGCAGGCCGACCCCGAACTCCGGACCCGCCACGCGCAGCTCGCGGCCAGCCTCGCGAGGCTCCAGCGACGAGCTGCCTTACGTCAGGCTGCACTGGTAGAAAGTGTTTGTAGGTAAGTGCCTACCCCATGTTACTCCAATATGCAATATATCCTCATATAAAATGCAATAAAATCCCAAAACTTAGATAAGTTGGCAATATTTCTTTTATCCCATATTGTGTTTCCTCAACCTATACTAACATATAGTGTGTATACTCCCCACACTGTTATTAACCCGGCGTCCAATGTCAGTACGATTAAATGTGAAAATGACACATACCAAATATGAAATGTCTCGAGAACAAGCAGAGAATGAAAAATAAATCTCCAAATTTTTCCTGTGTGCAGAATTTGAGCAGAGAATATATAAACTTGTTATTAAATTAGTATGATTACTGATCCATTATCTGATTTTCTACATATAAAATAATTTTGTTTATCCTAGCACTATGGATTTACATTTTAAATACAACATATTTATAAAACTCTCTTTTGTCTCCATAGACACGAATACCTGGCGGAGAGCGCGGAACTAGAGAGCTGGATCCAGGAGCAGTACACGGCCGCCTCTAGCGAAGACTATGGGCAAGATTATGAACATTTGTTGGTAAATATGCAGCTAAATGTGTTTCTATTTTTCTTTGGAAAAATATACTTAAAAGTTTTAATTTTAAAAATTGTTATGTAAGAAAGAGTCTGACCATAAAAGCAACGGTCGTCGGTTCAATTCTCAGTGGCGGAATTAATAATTTAGATTTCCTGGCACCAGTGAGAAGAAAGAGCGCAATTGAGTTCCACTACTCAACACAATATGTGAAAAAAATAGCTGTGTGTGGGGAACGTATATGTAGTGTATCTTAACATAAGATGGGAGTGAATTTATCCTTATACTAGAGGGCGCGCGCGGCTTCGCCCGCTTATTAGGAGTGAATTCTAAAAAAATCATGAAACACGTATTCAATAAAATATTTTTAACAGTCTGAATTTAATTTTTTATAAAAATCGGTGGCAATTTAAAGATTTTTCCATATAAACTTTCAACCCCATATTTGAACCCTTTGGGGGTGAATTCTTAAAAACCATGAAACACGTATTCAATGAAATATTTTTAAGAGTTCAAATTTTATAAAAATCGGTACAGATTAAATTATTTTTCCATACAAACTTTCAACCCCTATTTCATCCCTTTAGGGTTAAAATTTTTCAAATTCCCTTCTTAGTGGATGTCCAGAATATGAAAATAAACATCTGCCCAAATTTCACGTTTCTACCATCAGCGGTTACGGCTCTGCGTGCGTCTTACCTCAGTCAGTCAGCACAAGTCCTTTTATATATATAGATAGGTATACAGCGTGGAAGTAAAAGGCATCATTCAATTGTAAAACGTACCCTCATTAAATAGAATAGAATCTATAACTGTGAAATGCATAAACTTTACCCAACTCGAATTTTATAAATAAACTAATGTTTTTTGTCAGATCTTAAGATCTAAATTCGACGAGCTCCGTCATAGAGTAGAGAGTGGAGCGGAGCGATTCAATCAGTGCGAAGAATTAGCGAAGAAACTGTTGGCATCGGAGAGTCCTTACATAGCTGACATTGAGAAGAGACAGGAGGCTTTGGGGTAAGTAAATTGTATAGGATTTCAACAAAAAAACCCATTTAAAGATTTCCTTATCTCATGATACCAATGACGAGTGTTTTACCTCATATTATATCTTTATATATGCGTACATCTTAACTTACGTAATGCCAACAAGTGTATAAGAATGATAATGTAGTTCAAAACCAATGTATAACATTGTAGTCAGAGGACTGTTTGTATCTTTTCCAAAATTGCTAAAATGAAAATTTGAATTGATACGTTTTATTATGTTTTCTTTTCAGAGAGTCTTGGCAACGCCTGGTCGAACAGATCCAATCCCGCAACGCGCGCCTGCACGCAGCGGGGGAGATACACCGCTTCCACCGCGACGCGCACGAGCTGCTGGCGCGCGCCACGGACCGGCGCGCGCTGCTGCGGCCGCCGCCCGCGCCGCGCGACCTGCGCGCCGCCGCCGCGCTGCTCAGGGACCACGACACTGCCGAGAATGACTTGGCGGCCATTGATGCTCAAATGCAGGTAGGCTGACTGAACATAAAGAGGTCATGATAAACCCTAATGAGATATAGCCGCAATAGATGCACAGACGCAGATATTACTAGAGCGACGCTAATCCGTAAGAGTTATCTAAGCCTAGATTAGTTAACTATCATGTATACACTGATATTAAGACATAATACGACTATAAATAATGTAGCGGCTACAGAAGCGCAAATACCGGTATGGCTTGAAGAACAATTTTTTTTTAAATAGGTTGAATTGGTCTTTTCCCGTAAAAGCAGTATGAAGTAGATCATGATACCTTTCACAATGATCTGTTGACAGATGCACAAATCATCCACAGTGATATTGCACGCCTATTTGTTTTCTTTCTTGCATTTTATTGCATCAGTTAATATCCATAAGTGTATCTCCAGGTGCTTCAAGAGGAAGGCGGCCGCCTGCAGCGGCTGTGCCCGGGCGGCAACGAGCAGCAGATCGCACACCGCCAGCGCGCGCTCTCCGACGCGTGGCGCTCGCTGCGCGCCGCCGCCGACCACAGGAAGAGCCTGCTGCACCAGCACGTCAAGCTGCACCAGTTCCTCACTCAGGTCAGTCTGTGGTCCTCTAGGAAGTCTCTAAGTGCAGCGTTTGTGTTTGTCCAAATATATGTATGTAAGTGTTGGAGGAATTTGTTTAAAATGTTGTAGACCTACGACATTCAAAACGTCAATTTCATTGAGGTTTAATTCAAAACCTCAATTTTAAACTATAACTAACTAACTTAAAAATGAGTAATGTGACAAATATAAATATAGCATAGCATGTAACAAGCGTATAAAAATTTCGACGTAACTTGGCGAGAACGCATGGCTTAGTGGTCAGAGTGCCTGGTCGGTTTCCAGGAGGCGCGGGTTCGAGTCCCGCTGCGTTCATATTTTTATACGTTTTCTAAATAAGTATTTTTCTTTCCTAAGTGTGGAATAACTAACACTTTAAAAATGTTTAAAAATATTTAAAAATAAATATAGGTTATTTATATATTATATAAGAAAATGTTCCAAAACATCTTAACCAACGTTTTATCACCCTAATAGGTCCGAGATCTAACTTCCTGGTCATCAGCCCTACGCACTGAAATGTCTCGTGCTGGAGCAGCTGGGGGCGCGCGCTCTGCCGCCGCAGCCCAGGCCCAACGGGCCCATCACGAAGCCCTTAAAGCTGAAATAGACGCAAGAGATGACAGCTTCCGATCAGCTCTTGAAGCTGGACGTGTTCTGACACAAGATCCTGACATGTCTGAACAAGTTGAGGCCAAGTGTAATGCCTTGTTGGAGGAACGGGCAAGGTTGCAAGGTGCCTGGGCGGCGAGGCAGGTGGCGTTAGACCAGTTGATTGATTGGCACTGCTTCTTGAGAGACGCAGCATTATTGCATGAACTGTGTGCAGCGCAGGAGGCAGCGTTGAGTAAGTTTTTTTTAACTGTTAAGTTAAATCTAAAAACTTTTGAATCTAATTTTGACCACTGTAAAAGTGTATCAATTTTTTTAAATATTTTTTTAGAGAATCGCAATGCTTAGCTCCACCTTTTGTCGTTCCTTTCTAGGCACTGAAATTTCCCCAACATGGAGTGTAGAAGAAGTAGATAATCAGCTAAAGAAACATGAAGCCTTCGAGAAGTTACTCGCGACACAGGTAATATAATTAATTATTTTCTATTATATATTTTTTTGTTTAATCTGTGTGTTTCGTGTTACATATATACTAATGTTATTATAAATCTAAAGAATTTGTTTGATCTAAGGCGCTAATCTCAGGATCTACTAGCTAGATTTATTTTTGTGGTGGATAGATTTATCGAGCATTCATCGAGAGAGACTATAAGTTTTATTACATCACGTTAGTTGTTTCGATGTTACCTACAGTACTCGCCTGAGTTATCTCCCGCCCTTAGAATGTGTTATACCAATACATATATTAAATTATTGATTATGTTAAAATTAATAGTTTAATTACTATAGACAAAAAAAGTAGTATTATTTTGTACAGAAGAAAAAATCTGGTTTGGTTGACTAAACAAAACTAATTTATTTATTTTCTACTAGGATGAGAAACTAACAACACTCAACAATCATGGCGACAAGCTGTTGCAACAGAACCACGTGGAAAGTCAACGGATTGCTGACGAACTGCTCAACATTAATGAACGGAGGAAGAAGGTTACAATCTGATTTTAAATATATATATTTTAATCATCTTATTTTCATAATCAATAACTTGTAAAACAATAATATCTTCACAGTATAAACACACTCAGATCTAAATGACAATCTTGTTGGTGCAAATACAATTTTAAAGAAAGCGATAATTTATAATATTGAGATTTTAAAATATCGTCTCTTTTTATGTAAAAGGAGTTAAAATAAAATTTTACTATTTTTCTTTTGTCTTAGTTGATCTATTAGTATCTTCATGACGATTAGAGAAAATACATTGTTAAACCTTTTTTTAAATCTGATTACTAAATTATGTAGAAAATCTATTCAAGAGTGTAAAAGTGGCAAGAGTTGTAATATATCGCCAATTTTTCTTTCAGTAAAAAAAAGAAAGAAACGATATCTTAAAGTTAACCTATTAAATTGAACCTTCATTTCCTCCAGCTATACGAGTCAGCCGCCGCCCGCCGCGGTGCTCTACGCCGCGCTCTAATAAGAGCTCAGTTCGGTCGCGACGCCGCGGAAGCGAGGGGATGGGTGGCCGACAAATTAGCACAACTCCCTGCACATCACGGTATGTCTATCTCTTACACACTTTAGGTATATGTCTCTTTCGCAGTTGAGGTATCGAGTGGTCGAGTGGTGATCGAACCCACAACCAGTCGATTTAACAGTCACACTTTGTGACCCTGCACCTCGACTGGCTAAAATAATAAGATTGTGGGATGATGGACATATAAAATATAGTACGGTCGACAACCCATGGACGTCCTGAAGTTAAGTTTTCTGAACTTTTGTACACATTATGCATATTTTATCTGATTACTCTCTCCCTTATTAAAGGTGAAGTAACAAGCCTCGAGGATAAAATCAAGAAGCTCCAGAAGCACCAGGCCTTCACAGCGGAACTAGTAGCCAACAAAGCTCGTCTCCAGGAGATTCAGCACCTGGCGGAACAGCTCACTCCAGACCCCCAAGTGGGAGGGGAGCTTCGGGAACTGCGCCAGGAGTGGGAGAGGTTGGAGATCGCCACGGAACAGAGAGGTAAGTGGAATAAGGGAAAAATGTAGCGGACCTCAATACTGCACTTTGGGCGACGAAATGAAAATATTAAATATTTCTTTCTCACGAGTGGGAATCGATTCCTCAACTATCGTGTTTGTGCCGACGACGACGGCCACAATTCAAACGAAAATACATACAGTATGTATTTTAGGTCAGAATAACCTTCCGCACTTTTATTTATTTTTAATTGTAATTTTAGGTCGTGGTCTAGAAGAAGCTCAAGACATCCTGGAGTTCAACCAGCACTTGGATAAAATTGAAGCCTGGATCAGAGACAAGGAGATGATGGTAAGCCTCTTATAAAGACATAAAATCGATCCGTAACAGTACAGTGGTGAACTACCGGTTTTAATACCAAATTTTGCTCGACTAGTTCTACCTGTAGATACTAGCTGCCAAATTTCATAATTCTAGGTCAACTGGAAGTACCCTATTAATTTTGATAATCTTGATATTAGTGTCGAAATACGCGTTTTGTGCGATATAAACGGCCATACCTTTTTTTAAAGTAAATTTAGAAATACAATTTTTTTAAGAAATAATGGAACCGTATATTTGAGTATATGGTTTGAATTTCACTCGATATCTCCTAATGTGAGTAAAGTGTTTCTGAAATAAAGGTTCTTGACAGATAGACGGAGGCATAACAACAAGTGATCTTATAAGGGTTCCTTTTTTCCTTAAAAGATACCGAATCTTAAAAAGTAGCCTATGTCCATCCCAAGACCCTCAAGTATGTGTATGAAATTTTATCAGCATGGTATTATCGGTTTGGCCGTGATTGCGTCACAGACAAACAGACAGAGTTACTTTCGAATTTATAATATAAGTATGGATTATTTGATTATTTTTCTTCCACGTAATTTTTTTTTCATTAATTTTGAAACTTTGCTTATATAAACCTCAGAAATCTTGTATTTTGTAAAATTAATTATCTTTTCTACACCATATAAGATCATAGGTCTATCCCACGCTAAAATCTCACATGTTTCATTTCCCAACAGGTGCAAGCGAACGACACAGGACGCGATTACGAACACTGCACGGCGTTGCTCCGCAAACTAGATGATTTAGACAGCGATATGAAAGTCGATGATAAGCACGTGAGGACCATACAGGCTCTGGCTGATAAGCTATTGCAACAGGTAATTAATATTATACTAAATTTAAAATTAAATTAAATTAAAATTAAAAAATTAGCTTCACGCTGTATCCCGCACACAGCAGGGTAGGCAGAGAGAACCTAGTGTTAAGACACTCCGTTCCCCACTTTCTGCCGAATTCTGGAGGCATTGCGTGTTGAGTGGCAGAACTCAACGCCGCGCTTAACCTCGACACCAGAGCGAAGAAATGGTAATATAAATTTAAGTAAATATTTCATCTCCTCGAGGGGGATTCGAACCCACAACCAGTCGGTTTTGCAGTCAAACCTCGTGCCGCTGCGCCACGACCGGCCTCATACTATTATAGGCCTAAAATATATTAAATATATTAGTATAATAATATTATACTAATATATTTAATATATTTTAAGAAACTACTTTTTTAGAAAACGTATAAATATTTTAACGTATTTATTTGAACCTGCGTCTCTTGAAAACCGTCTAAGAAATCAAATTCCGCTACGTTAAAATTTATTATATCTTTTCTGAAAAAGTAATTTCTATTCCTAAGTTTTAAATAACACTTTAAAATTTGTTAAAAATGCTATGACCGTCCTATTATTTTATCATGGTTTTCTATAGAACACTGTGGTAGAACACAGTATAGTAGTATTAAGACACTCCGTTCTCCGTTGTTTTTTAGGGCCTGGAACTTACGATATTTTTAATAAAAAAATGTCTAAATTTAACCGATTGTGCTACTAAATAAAAAAACGATAAAACGACATAAAAAATATAAAATGTGTAGTCCAATTCGCCTTCAGAATCTCATTTCAATAAAATAAAGAATAAAAAAACCTCAAAATAACTTATTTTCCAGGGTCCAACAGGAGAGGCCATGTCAGCGGCGGCCCGGCGAGATGCTTTCCTAAATAAGTGGAGGGCCCTTAGCGGATCCCTACAGCATTATAGAGAGCGGTTGACTGCAGCCCTACAGCTACACTCCTTCTATAGGTATTTACCACTCGAAGATTACCCAAGGTCTCTCCCTGCGTCTCTTACCGCATACTCTTGCTACTTTTGAAGCAAGAGTGTGTGATAAGAGAGGCCATTCATTCGGCACTCATCCTCTTAATGTGGTCAAACTATCTGAGCAGCAAGCGAAAAATCTAAATTGACACCAAAAAACAAGGACGCGACAACCACCAGATTTGATCAACAATAAACTTAAGTGAAATCCACTAAGAACTCTTTTGAACAAATTTAATAATAAGAAAGATATATTCAAATCAAGGTGTCGTTGAGTTCCACCACTCAACAAGCTCTGTCTCCAGAATTCGGCGGAATGTGGGAAACGGAAGTGTCTTAACACTATGTTCCTAGGTTCTCAGGTTCGATTGCCACTCGAGATAATAAATTATATAATTTTTTTGGCACTGGTAAGAAAAAAAGGGCTCGTTCGTGTCTAGGCTTCGTCGAGTTCTGTAACTCAACGGAACGTCTTAATATAAAGAAACTACCTTCGCTCTTATCTTACCCCGTGCGATATACATCGTGAAATTTAAATGCTACAATTGTATAATAAAATTATATTAACTCTAAAATTTTCAACTCTCAGGGACATAGAAGAAACATCAGAGCGTATATCACAAAAGGCCACTCAGTTCGCTAGCGCCGAGGGTGGCAGAGACCTTGAAGCCGCACATGAGTTGAGGAGACGTCATGTTGCAAGAGCTGCTGAGGCTTCCGCCATCGCTGATAGGATGAAGGTTTTGAAAGGAGAAGGAGGTGCTTTGGCTAAGAGGTAGGTTATATACGAGCGCGCACACGCACACAAATGCATAGATACACTTCATTTTCTATACATGTCAAACGTCATGTCATGTCATGTACGAACTCGTACATACATATATATACACTAACATATACATAAATAAACACTGAATCGATTCTGAGGTAATTGTTTTTATTTTTACCACTCCGGTAATAAAAAACATGGCGTTGAGTTCCCCAATATAACACTCAATATTTCGATCTGAAAATGTAATAAAATAATTCCGCATAAAATGTGTATAAAATTGACGTAGTTTCAAATTTGCGTACGTTTCCAGTCACCCAGAGCACTCTGAGCAGATTTCCTCTCGCCTCCAAGCCCTGGAGTCGGCCTGGTCCCGTCTTCAGCAGCTGTCGGCGCAGCGCTTAACCACGCTAGACGACGCCATAGCGGGTCACAGGTTCGAGGAAAGCTTAAAGGTGAGATTTGTTACTGAAAGTGAGGAGGTATACTGTGACGTGTCGTCATATATTTTTTATATTTCTTTTTAGCTTCACGCTGCATCTTGCACATAGCAGTGTAGGCAGAGGGAACCTGGAAGCTAGTGTTAAGACACATCGTTCCCATTAAAATACTTTAAATAAAAAAATACCTATTAATAATTAAAATTATTAATGGGTATTTAAAAAATGCCTATTAGTTAATTAAAAAGATTAATAGGTATAATATTGACATTATTTTCACACAAAATTAATAATAATCTACGTCACGAAACAAAAAGCGTACAGAACAAAATTTTTCGTTGAATTTCATTTGCTTATTTTTTTCTTATAACATTTTTAAAAAAAACCGTAATTAAAATAACAATTGAATTCTACCTGTATAGTTATTTTTTAATATATTTTTCTTAGGAATTAGAACTGTGGGTATCAGAAGCAGTTAAACGCATGGACGGTGCTCAGCCAGAGAGTGTAACTGATGCTGTAGCACAGTTGGAGCAGCATCATGAGACAAAGGTAGGTTGTAGTTATTAATTTTAATGGAGAAATTGGTGGGTTTATTTTGTGGGCTCTTATGGTTATTTGTCGTTAAATTTGATGGGCAAGCTTATACACTTGTCACTTTGAACTGAATTGAGCAATTGATAATTTGGCCAAAAATGTAACTGGATATTTGTTTACTCTTTTAAGTGTATAATATAAATTTAAAATATATAATTTTTAGCTTTTCCTTTTATTGTATTTAAATAGCTTGTAATTTATGAACTAAATCTTTTATTAAGATAAACGAATAAAGGCTTTATTTATTTATTTAAATTGCTATATGTTATAGTCACTGAACTATAAAATCATAAACTCAATTTTGAAAACCTCGTGTCGTTATTATCATAAGAATTAAAAAAAACAACTATGACTTGATGTAAGACATTTGTTTATAATGTTAAAAATATATTTACATATAAGGAAAAAATGTCGTATCTAAATATAACATCTCAAAACTCTAACATTACAATAATAGTATAATTTAATAAAAAAAATAAATTAAACTAAAAATCCTGTATAAATTAAAAGGCGGAGATCGACGGACGTCAAAAAGCAATAGCCTCTCTACAAAAGGAAGCGGAACAAGCCCAACACACGGAGAAAGTTAAGAGAGTGGATAAACTATCCACCACCCTGGACCAGGCGTGGTTGCAGAGGAAACAGTATCTTACACAGGTATTTAACATATTGATATATGTTAATTTTTAATAATTAATAAAGTAAATTATGTGAGTCCGTCGTGGCCCAGGGGCACAAAGGTGTAACTGTAACGTGACGGATGTGGGCTTAATTCCCACTCGGGGAAATGACAAATTATTTATTAATATTTTCATTCCTTCATGGAGGAATTCCTCCACATTGACCTTCCACTTTAGAGTGCGGAATAGAGCGTAAAGTTGATTTAATTTTTGATTTCTACGTTTTGGCACCAGGGCAAACTAGGTTCCCTCTGCCTACCCTGCCATGTGCGGGATACAGCGTGAAGCTCATTAAATAATATTCTATATTCACTCGGGAGATTGATTATATTTAAATTATTTGTATTTTCCCATTGAGGTAGACATAACGCTGCCAAAGTTCTACATAATTAATAATGATTTTGGGAGGGCTCTCTCCCCAAAATCTTTATAGGAGGGGGGGCTATAGACAATTAATACTTAAGTTTTTAATATTTTATTGCTTGCTTAAACATTTTTGTCTTGTTTTCTTTTTAATTTGCTTAAAAGTTTTCTATTAATCGTGTTTTAAGAATTTTTTGATGATTTATTACAAGTAGAAATAAAAGTTATTTTTTAAAATATTATTACATACCTAATATTGTACAAATTAATGAACATTTTATTAGAAACGAATCTAAGACAAAAATAAATAAATATATATTATGTAAATATGTAATGTTTTTTTTTTTTTGAGGTTAAGCTTTTTTTTAGTTTAGTAATTAATTATTAATGTTTTTGTTCAGGCACATGAGCTACAGTTACTCAAGGAACAAGCTAGACAGGTAGAGGACTGGCTTGCGGCTAAAGAGGCATTCCTTAATAATGACGATTTAGGAGAAAATTTGGATGGTAAGATTAATAAATTCAATCTATTAACTACGTTTTGTAGCCCGCTTTATGCCATAAACATATATTTTAACAGAATGAAATTTGAACCTACAATTATCGCGTTCATTGTAAGCGATTACTATGATGACAATATGATATGCTTTTTGCTTAAATATTTATTTCTTTACTTCTTTTCTTTGAATTAAAATGTTATTAAAAAGTTAAGGGTCAAAAATATTGAATTAGTGTTAAACTCTAATTGACATAATATAGTAGTTAGTATATTATGTCAATATATACTAACTACTATATACTACTATATTCATAATTTTCAAAAACACAATTTACTTTTAATAATTTTGATTTTTCTCACAACCCGCAGCCGTAGAAACACTAATCCGCAAACACATTGAGTTCAGTAAGCTCCTGGAGTCCCAGCTTGGCAGGGTGGTCGAACTCCAACAGTTCGCGGAGAGTGCGGTGCGCGGGGGACACTACCACGCCGCGTACATAGAGAGACGAGTCACTGCGGCCAAGGGGAGGGCTGACATGCTGAAGGTAATGTAGTCCTTAGGTTTTATGATGTTTCTGGAGTTGATCAAATTTATGAAGTTCCGAGGTAGGGCTTGGGACATAGTGAGAACGAATGATTTGAAATTCAAATAATTACTTTGATTTCCTTACTTTTCACCTCTGAATATCTTTTATCTATTTTAGGGCTGAGAATGTTCAGAATGTTTTTTAAATAATGTTTTAATTTAATCCAGGAACGCTGTGTCCAACGTGGCATACGTCTAGAACAATCCAAACAACTCCACCAGTTCCTAAGGGACCTCACGCACGAGCGAGAGTGGATAGAACTTAAAATGCAGATCGCTACTGATACTAATTATAGGTGAAACTTATTAAGTTATATTATTTTTATTTCTTTTCAATTACGACTAAAAAATATTGTCATAAGAGACAACTTATTTATGAAGGAAAAATAAAAATTTTGTTCTTATTTACGATGCAGTTACCTAATAATACGTTTTTTTCATAATTAATAGATCTTAATTTTATTTTATAAAGCTTTATGGTTATTTTTTTTATATAAATGTACAAATATTTTCAAAGCTTCGAAGAATGCATAATTTTTTTTATTCTTAAAAACCAAAATTGCATTGTGTATTTTCAAAAGCATTTACAAATTGTTACAAAAGAAATATGAAAAAAAAAATATTGTTTACTTATTTAATCTATGATTTTTCTTATAATACAGAGAGCTATCAAATCTACAAAGTAAAATACAAAAGCACGCGGCGTTCGAGTCCGAACTTGCCGCGAACAAGAAACGTATAGACGATGTCGCGGCTACCGGAGAGGATCTTATTGGTAAAGTAATTTTATATTTAGCTTATTTCTTTAGATGAGTAGGCTGTGGGTTCTATGCCCTCTAGAGGGAATGATTATATATTTTCATTTAGTCATTCTGGTAGATGTGATCAGTCCCGCAAAATTAGTCTAAAATTTGGTGGTGCGTCGGGTCCGCAGAGTCTTAACACTAGGTCTCCTCTGTCTGCTATAAGCGGAATACAACGTGAAATTGAATATTTATCTTTTATCTTATCTTCTACATATTGCTATTTTTAGTTTAGTTAGTTATAGAACCTAAAATTAACCGTAATTGTAAATAAATAACTAATTTAATAGTAAAAATCAATTTTAATTGTTGGGAATATATTTTTTTATATAATTATATAATAATTTGATCTATACAAGTATTTTTTGTCTGTACAGAGGCGAAACACTACGCGTCGCAGGAAATAGCGCGACACGTCGAAGACTTGGAGAATCTGTGGAGAGAGCTCATGGTGAGATTGGCGATTTCTTTTATTTTGTCATAGTTCGGGGGATCTATCTTTTGCTAAATAAATAATTTACTGTTTTCTCATTTAACAACAATGTTATTCAAATTGTGTTCAAATGTCAAGTGAATGATGAATTTTTATATTTACAAGCTTTTATTTTTTTATTTTATTTAATTGAACTAATTTAAATCCATTGTTGATTGTGTGAATAATATTTGAGACGATTTATCGCTTATTTTAGCTTCACGCTGTATTCCGCACAAGGCAGTCAGAGAGAACCCCGAAACCCAGTCTTTAGACACTTCCCGTCGATTTCTTAAGGCATTGCGTGGTGAGTGTCGGAACTCAACTCCGCATTTTGCCTTTTTACCAAAGCTAGGGATTGAAAATATTAAATATTTTATTCCCCAACTGAGAAGTGACCTGCAACCATTGTGCTTACAGTCGCACATTTGTACTCCTGCGTCACGGCTGCCTCGGGCTACAGTGTGAAATTGAAAACAACTATAATTCTCTTATTTCTCTAGTCCGCAGCTAAACTCCGCCGTGAAAGGCTGCAAGAGGCGTACCAGGCGCGTGTATATTTACGAGGCTTAGATGATTTTACAGTTTGGTTAGATGATGTGGAGGCCACATTGTTGAGCGAGGATCATGGTGAGATATTTTATTTTTATTATATTATTAGCAAATTTAGTTATTTTATGTTTTAGAAATTTTATTTCTTATTATGACTACTTTAACGATTACTTTTAATATAATCTAATGCAATGAATTATTTTGTGGTGTGTGTAGGGGAAATTAATTTCAAGAATTAAAAAAAATATATATTCCTGTTTTACCACTCTTTTTTCCTGCCCAGTCCCACTTACTGTACCGTACTTGATAAAATGTAATAAAAAAATTACGATAGCGGGACTTGAATTCAATTTTTTCCAAAATAGTTTCTTTCATTATTGTGTTAATAACAACTTAAGAAACATTGAAAACGAATATTTTCTTTTACTATGCTCTTTCCCCTCCAGGCAAGGACCTATCATCAGTCCAAGCACTCCTCAAGCGTCACACGCGTCTCGAGGCGTCCGTGGCGAGTAAGGCGGACGCGGCCACGCAGCTGGCGGACACCGCCGAACACTTAGCGAAAGCGGGACACTTCATGGCGGATGAAATTATGGGCAAGGCAGAGGAGGCTGTGAAACGGTAAGATTTCCTTTCTTTTTTCAAAGTAATTTGGACACTGCAGAACATTAGCACGTTTCGTGGCAGAATAAATATTGGGGAAAGTTCAGGAAGTGTTTCTAGGTGGGTTTTAAACTATTTCCTGGATTTTTAAATTTTAGCTTTATTAGTGGTTTTTTCTGGATTTTTGCAATGAAATTCTGGATTTGAAGATGAGAGAACAAGGTAGATGTGCATTGCGTGTTGAATGTCGGAACTCAACGCCACGCTAATGCGTCGTTATCACAGCGAGGAAATGAAAATATTAAATGTTGTGTGGAAATTGAACTGACTCATTAATCAAATATTAATTTTCCACAGGTATCGTCAGCTACAAGAACCGATACAGATTAGACGCGACAACTTAGAGGACGCGGCGCTCTTACACCGCTGGGAGAGAGACGCCGATGAGGAATTTAGTTGGTAATTATATACAAAAATGTATTTATATACAAAAATGTAAGGTGACTGACTAGAGAAATGGATGACAAGCGTATATAAGTAACATTGAAATGATAAACGTGATATTATATACTTTCTCTATAAATTAACTTTCCGTAGCGTTATGTAACATTTTTTAACATCTTATAACATAAATGAATAATGAATCACTTTTTTTCTTAATAAAAATTATGTTATTTAAATTATTTAAATTTCTTATTTTATTTAATTGGTAGTAAAACGTTTATACATAAAAAAAACTAAATATAAATACATATCCAACCAATTTATTCGAAAATTTAAAATGTTATCATTATTTCTGTTAGGTTGGCAGAACGTGAGGCGACACTACGGTCAGAGGAGCTGGGAGAATCACTGGCGGAGACACAAGCATTACTCAAGAAATACCAAGCGTTGGAAGCTGAGATTGTTGCTAGGTAAGAATTTATATATACCCGTGCGTATTCTTTGCTTATTATATAATATTGTCTTTTCTCTCATTTTTTATATATATTTTTTATATTAGTACTGAGTTCATTTAATTCTTTGTTTCAGTTTTTATGTAAACTTTATTATCCATATTTGTTAATTAGTTCATAAGTTTGTCACCAAATGTTAACCAATTACAATGCTGTATATTGTCCAAACTTAAAATGAATAAATAAATTGTTAGGTGCACATCTAAGTTCGCGGCCCTACGTCCCTTCTTTACCCTATTCAAGATATATATTTGAAAAATGTTATTTTATATGTATATTTGTTTTGATGTGAATTTATTATATTTATTTATAACATCGGGCAGAAATATGGAAAATAATTTGTATTATAAGAACTACATTGATATTTTTAAAATAAGGAAAAAAGGAAAAATTTCCATAAAAGATGAATAGATTTTTCTAGTTAGAGTACCATTACTTCCATTAGAAGCAATACCTAAGTAGCATATAAAACTTATTAGTGCAGAATATTTTGTTTTTTATTTACATAATTTTATCACTCATTAAGCTAATCCCATATCAAGTTTTTAGCTTCTTATAAAACTTGATAATATTATATAAGTACGGATTAATATCAATATAAAACTGATAAATATATTTTTTGTAACTCTTAATCCGTACTTTTAAACAAGTCTCCTAAAACAACATTTTCCTACATCCAAACAGGGAACCAACGATCCAAACAGTATGCTCACGTGCATCCACCCTCGCCCGCCGAGGTCACTTCGCGGGTGCGCAACTGGAGGCGCGTGCGCGCGCACTGCGAGCCGAGCTCAAAGACCTCCTCGAGCGCGCTGCTGCCCGGGTAGCTGGCCTGAAGGAGAGAGCTGATCTGTTGCAGGTAGGGGGAATATGAGGTAGTGCGAGAGACAGAGAGAGATGCATATAGTGTTTGAGAGAGTGTCAAGTGTGTACGAGTGTGCGTGTATGCGTATGTATATTCTTTTTTAAATATAACCAGTAATTTTATTGATAACGTGTTACTTTATTTTTTTATGAGGAAAGATGGCAGAGTTTTATTTATGAAATACAGATTGTATATTAAGTAATATTTTAAATTGCAATACAAAGATATATTTCCTTTCAACCACCAGATATCATCAGAAATCCGTGAAGCTCAAGACTGGTTATCCTCCCGTACTGCCCTGCTCTCAGGAGCTGAGGCTGCCCGCGACGAGGACTCAGCTTTGGCCCTCACACGACGTTTGGAGGCGCAGCAACGGGAGCTAGCTAGTTTTAATGCTACTATTGTCAAGCTAGAGAAGAGTGTGCAGGTTGGTTTTTGATTTAATATATGTCCACAGTACGTTCGACGAGTCGTGGCCGCCATGAAGTTATATTTCTAAACTTTTGCGCATTTTTCACTCGCGCTCGGAAATTAAATAATCAAAAGTAAAAAATAATCTAAAATCAAATCTGCGCAACCACTTACAGCTAACTTCAGGGTGGCCACGGCTCCAAGACCATTCTATATATGTTGATTTTTCGTATATATGTTTTCTGTTTCCTTTTTAGTTTTTTTATATACATATATTAAAGTATGCCGAAATTTATGATTCTTTATATTTTGGAATTTATTGTATGTAAAAATATTTTTCAGGATATTTTATTTTTTTTATATTTTGTGATATTTTTCAACAGGTAAAAAATATTGATACGATGTATTAAGAAATGTTAAGATAGTCATAAAATTTTGGTTAAAAAAGAAAAAATATATATATTTTTCTTTTCACATAGGAGCGAGCCCACGGTGACCAGCAGATCCACCAGCAGCTCGAAGACCTAACGACTAGCTATGAGGAGACCAAACTGCTGTCAGCCAAACGACAGCAGCGGCTGCAGCAGAGCTTGAAATACTTTAAGTTTGTAGTTTTTTATTTTTTTTGTTTGGGACATTTATTGATTGAACTCTATGCCGTATTAAGACCGTCTGGGCGCAGTGGAACAAGACAAGTTAACAATTATACTTTGTTCGATAATAATTGATATGATGATATTGATTTTTTTATAGCTCCACGCTATCTCCCACATATAGTAGGGTAGACAGTTGAGACAGTTTGTCCCACATTTACCGCAGAATTTTTGAGACATTGCGTGTTGAGTGGCGCAACTCAACGGCGCGCTTTGTACTAGAGCGAGAAAATTAAAATATTAAATAACTCGTAAGTAGAAATCCAACCCACAATCGTCGCGTTTACAACATTTTAATCAAGTAAATTGAAAATGTTACCGAATAAATATTTATTTTGTCCTCCAGCTTCGTACACTCGTGTTCAGAAGTGCAAGAATGGATCAGTGAACAGATGACCATCGCTGCCAGCGAGGAGTATGGCCTCGACGTGGAACATGTTGAAACACTGCAGCAGTCCTTCGACTATTTCCTTACTCAGTTGAATGGTAGGTAACGAGTAATGGTTAACGGGTTTATACTTATGAATTTAGCAGAGAAAATATTATTTTATTATATATTTACTTATGAATTTGTCAGAGAAAATATTATTTTATTATATGTTTACTTATGAATTTGTCAGAGAAAATATTATTTTACTTTGGCCTTTGGCTCTCAACATTATTAGCTAAATAGTGGAAACACTTTTGATTATTCAAACCCATGCAAATGCACTATTTTGGTATATAATTAGAATAGAAAAAGACTGGAGCGTTAGGACATTCCGTTCGCCTCTTTATGTTCAATTTTTGGAACATTGAGAATCGACTCTACTGCGGTTGTTTTAAATTCTTAAATTGTAGAAATGAAATTTGTTATATTATATTCAATTTAGAATCTTAATAAAAAGTACTATTAAAGATTTTTTCCGCCAACAGCCAACGAAGGCCGCATAGAAGCAGTATGCGAGGCCGGCATGACATTGCTAGAAGAGAACACCCCAGAAGCTGACAGAGTGAAACAGAAGATAGAAGACATCCGAGGACTATGGGACGATCTGAAAGAACTAGCAATCGCTAGACAAGAAGTAAGTAGAACAATGAATATTAAAGCCAAATTATACAAAACGTTTACATAAATTGTAGCCTATGTGCTACTCTGATGTACATGATATGTTACTATAGTTTTATCTAAAAGTATCTATTAGGTGTTCCGTGAAAGTGGAAAAAAACATCCATCCTCACAAACTTTCATATTTGTAGTTTTGATAGGATAGAATAATAGGAAGTAGCATAGTAGAATTTCCGTTATTTTATAGTACTTACTAGTATTGCCACCTTTTTAAATCACTTTTTTAGTTTAAGACGAATAAAAAAAATACCGAACTTTTATACATTTCTCATGTCTGTCTATTAGAATTTATTTCTAAATTATTAAGACTATACAGTTGAAACTTAGTAGGGTTAATAATTAAGGGGATAAATGAATATGAAATTATATTATTTCTCTTTTAAAACTAATTATAATAGATTTTTAAGAATGTCATTGTAGTTACTTACTTTTGTTTTAAGAAGGATAGATAATCAGAAGTCTCCTTACTTCACAGATAATTTTTGACTGACAAACTTAAACTTTAATTAAATAAACTTTTCGACTTTTCATATATTTTGAAATTTTGCATTTTGGGCGGCAAAACTTACAATTCTTAAGACTAATGATAGGACAGTTTTAGCTTCACACTGTATCCCGCGCTATTAGCGTAGACAGAGGGCACAATTTAGTGTGAAGACTTTTCGTTTCCCCACTTTACGGCCATTTTTTGAGACATTGCTTGTTGTGAGCAACTCAACGCCGCTCTTTATCTTGTTAATAGTGAAAATAGTTCAACTCCCTTTCATAGGAATCGACCAACCATCATGTTTACACCATGCTAAATAAAACGAAAATATTCAAAAATAACCTTCCCTAAACCCAGGCATTAGCCGGAGCCCGTCAAGTCCACGAATTCGATCGTTCAGCAGAAGAGACCCTCGCTTGGGTGGCGGAGAAGGAGGCGGCGCTTCAACTCCTCAGAGCCCTCCACCAGCTCCGGGCCCTGAGAGCTGATCTGCAGGCCATCAGGGAACAGCATCAGCATCTAACACAAGAGGCTGAGAGGTAGATTAGTTATTTTCTTTATATATATTTATGGAAGGGAATTTTTATCTAGTTTTAATTTATCTATTATTAAAATATCTTAATATACTTTTGAATTTTAATCTTCTTAGTTAGTAGTAACCTAGAATTTATTTATAAAGACTAATTTAATTTATAAAGTCAAAACTGCGTAATTTTTTAATATAACGTGTCCAAAACTACTTCCACATATTTACTTAAACAACAAAATAAAATATAAAATAATATTAAACATTTGAATCCTACAAGTTTCCAATAATATCAAAATTTGATTTAAAATAATATTATTATTTTTTTACCATACTATTTCATTTCATCTTCTTCATTTTGAATTTTATATTACCCTTATTTTGTTTTTTTAATGTTGCCAGGCGGAATATTTATATTCATAAAATTAGTCAAAACACAAGAAATGAATGAATGATGGATGTGTTTTCCTATAATAAGTTTTACATAATTATGCTAGTATAATCTAAGAATGTATTAAATATAAATCAATATGTACTACATTAGGAGTATAAGTAAATAAATAGACAACTATAAAACTATTAAACATGCTATCACAGGCTAGGACAAGCCTTCCCAGACGCACGGGAGCATGTGTTAGCCAAGTTAGAAGAAGTAGCTGAAGCACTAGCGGCATTAGAAGAGCGTGCAGCCCATTCTGAACACCAGCTGGAGCTGGCCGATCATTTGCAGGCATACTTTGATACTTATCAGGAACTTATGTGAGTATTAAAAATAATTATATATGTATGTATATCTTTTCAAAATTGTTAAAAGATATTATTGTTATTTGCAAAACTTTGCAAAATTGGCAGAGGGAAACTAATACTAAGACATTCCAATCAAACTAAAACAGAGAAATGATTATGCATATTTTAATCGAATCTATTATAATTAATCTTCTCAATAATAACGTTGAAGCCAGTTGTGGCGCAGGGGCACAAAGTGTGCCTGTAAATTGAGTGGTTGAGGGTTCGATCCCCACTCGAGGGGATGAAATATTTATTTACATTTATATTTTCATTTTTTCGCTCTGGTGTCGAGGAAAAAGCGCGGCGTTGAGTTCCGCCACTCAACACGCAATGCCTTCAGCAATTGGCGGCAAAGGGGAACGGAGTGTCTTAACACTAGTTTCCCTCTGCCTATCCTGCTGTGTGCGGGATACAGCGTGAAGCTGGGAAATAATAATAATAATAATAACTATGTTTGAGTCGAAAATGTTGTTACTTATTTATTTTTGATTAAAAAATAAATATGTATTTACAATAAATATTAACAACTCAAAAAGTACTCAAAAAAATATCATAGGACTCCTAAATGAACAAACTCGAATTTTCAGGGCGTGGACAAATGAAACGCTGGCTCGCGTAACCTCAGCAGAGTTAAGCGCCGACGTGGCGGGAGCTGAACGCCTCTTAGCACGGCATAGAGATATTGCAGCTGAAGTGGACGCAAAGGATGATGCGTTCCGCACTTTTTATGCCGACGGTTAGTAATCGCACTATAAATAGATAATCAACGCTTTCTTTATGTTGACGGTACTATGGATCTAATACTACATACTTATTTAGAAGAATGTGCCAAAAATTTATTTAACATTAAATTAGATTTTTTTGTTCAATTAAATAGTTCAATATATTAATCTTATTTTTTTGTTTGGCTAATCCAAAAATTAACAACTTCAACATTTACCAAAAACAATGAATAAACAAACAATACTTTTAAAAACAAACTATTTTTTTTTATTATTCACACAAACCAATTTTAAAAAAGATCTAAATCCTCCCCCTAGGAGAAAAGTTAGTCAGCGAAGGCCACTTCATGTCCCCCGAGGTGGCGACCCGTGTCTCCACTCTCCGGTCGAGGAGGAACGCCCTGGACACGGCGTGGACCGCCCGCGCCAGGATATATGAACAGCATTTGGACGCTCTACTGTTCTTGAGAGATGCTGATGCTCTGGACCAATGGATTGCTGCCAGGTAGGAAATTCGTTTGTTTGAACACGCTAATCTGAGGAACTACTGATTCAAATTGAAAAATTCTCATTGTGTTGTATAAAGGAAGGCTGAAGGCTATATATTACATTATCGTTATCTTAATTGTAATAATTGTAATGTCTTATAGACATAAGTGTCGAAGGTACAAGCTAGTGTTTATGGAAGAAGTCTTAGCAAGTGTCTTAATTTTTTTTGTACATAGTAATTTTTGAGTGTTATATTAGAGAGCAAAAATGTCCAAGTGCGAGTCGGACTTGCGCATAAAGCCTCTTTACGTTTTTATTATTTAAATTCACACACTTACAGTCACACATTATGATCAGGCGCAACGACTGGCCTCTTTGTATAAATGACAAAGTATATAAATATACTTTGTTATTTATACAAATAAAATGTAAGAATACATATTTTAAATTCGCATTGTGACGAATTCATCCAAAAGAATTACAAAAAACAATGAGTTACAATGTAACTAGGGTTACAAAAAGTTTAATTTCAACTAACCTAACTTGTAATTTAAAGACAAGACCCAATACATACCAGTTCCCTATTTCATGTCTTTACTAATTCCTCAGGGTACCTCTGGTCCGCGACGGCAAGTACGGAGAGACCCTCGCTCAAACTGAGGAACTGATCAACCGACACCGAGACTTAGAAGAGACCATCGACGCCCAACGAGACAAGTTCTTAGCTCTAAAGAGGATCACATTGGTGAGTTTCAATTCCGGGGGTCTTAGGAGTTTGAAATGTTAACAAAAAAAAAATACATCAGCTTCACGCTGTATCCTGCATAGTGTTAAAAAACTCCGTTGCCCACTTTCCTCTGATTTTTTCCAGACTTTGCGTGTTTAGTGGCTGTACTCAATGCCGGACTTTTGCCTTGGTGAGAAACCGAAGAAATGAAAATATTCATAAATAATAATTCATACCCCTGAGTGGGGATAGAACTCACAAACAACGCGTTACAGTCACATCCTTGTGCCCACAAAGGCCTCGTTTATATTAATTTGTCTATATTAATCTTTAACCGATTAAACGATTTATAAATATGTCATCATATTTCTCTTAATTTTTATAAAATAAAATTGGATAAAAAATAACTATTATTCATAGTATTAATTATCAACTAATGGACAAACATTAAATTCTCCACTTTTCATTCAAATAAGTTATTGTATTACATATTAAATTTCAGAACTTTAGCAGCTAAAAAAGCTTAAACAGACTAAGCAAATGACAATATAAATATTTTCACATTTTGAAACATATAGGCCATTTGAAAATGTGAAAATATTTATAATTTCGAAGAATTTGCTTCAAAAAATAATGTATATACCATATATTTTAAAAAAATATATTTATTAACTGATATTTTTTTCCATTAACTTCTAGATTGAAAAAGCCTTCAAACATCAACAGAACGAGGAGCAAGAAGAGCGTAAGAGGCAAGCGGAAAAGCAAGAGGCCGACCGTCTTCAGCAAGTGAAGAGGCGGGAGATGGAGAGGATCACCGAGGAGAGGCGACGGGAGACGGAGTTCCAGGAGAACCGAGGAGTTGGAGTACTGGAGATGCAGGAGCAGAGACCGACTATGGTGAGACTTGGATCAGGCGATTATCTATAAAACCTAGGCTGTAGGTTTTCCAATCTTCATAATTTTTTTTATCTTCATGATTTAGCATGTTGATTGGCAGAATTCAGAAGACGGTTCTGAATTACAGGACGATATTTTTTTTTAATATAAAATATATATATTTTTTTGTTTGCCATATTTAACGTTATTAAAATAAATATACTTAAAAAATTTGGATAATGAAGTTGCTTAATACTAAGTCATCTCTATTATATGCGGAATATAACAACAAGCTAAAAAAATCACTGCAGTTTGTCTAATAAGATCGAAGTTTTCCTCTGAACTTTGAATGACACGTTTTGGTTGAATTAGACTTTTCACTTTTCACCTAATTTCAAAACACCACGTGTTACCTAGTTCTGAACTTACTTTCGAACCTTGCAGGTGGAACGTCAACACAGCGTAGCCTCCTCAGAGGAGATCATAAACCCGGCGCCGCAGTTCGAGCGTCTTCCGAAATCGGACACCAACGTAAAGAGAGCGGAGAGTATGAGTGTGAGTTGAGTCACTGAATTAGATATGGAAAATGTTACGTAAAATATTACTTAATATAGAAACATTTTTTTTTTCTTTTAAATATTTTTAGAATGTTATAAATTTTGGAAGAATTATATATAAAGATATATACACTGTATTCTTATGTATATGAATATTAAGTTAAAGTAACAATAAATACTGTAAGATAACAAATTATAAATATTTTTTTTGTAGGTCGTAAAAACACCAAAACGTACACCGTCGTTCACAACCCGGCGTCGAACCCAGAGCTTCCGCAGACACAGACGACCCGACGACCTACCCCCTGTTGAAATAGAAGGTATTTAATTATATATCACGATTACACAAGGAAAAGTAAGCGGTAAGAGAGTTACGGGGAGACCTCGGTTGACTTTCGAAAACACAGTATCAAAGATACTGGAGGAATATCACGTAAAAAGCATGAGCACTCCCCCCAGGGCGTGTACAAAGCGCTTGAAGATAGTGGACGAGGCGAAAGAAGTTTACAGGGACCGTAGCGTTTGGCGCTCCGTTCTCTCTGACTACTCCGCTAGGGATACAGCGTGATGCTAAATTAGACGATTACACAGTCATTGTCAAGAAAATGTTTTTTTTTTAATGTAAGATCTACTGATGTCATTTTTAAAAAGCTGTTGAATCTAGACTGATTTTTTATCAAAATTGTCTTTTAACTTAATTATGTCAGAATTTTTTTTAATAAACCTAAAATTTTAGAATGGAGATTATACAACATGATTAATGACCGGTCTCAATAACGTATTTATCTTTAACAATTTGTTAAATCTATTGTATGTCTGTATTTGTATAGTTTAACAGTTTGTTAGAGGTAGATAAGTTATTGAATCGGGCCGTAAGAGACTTGGGCCCTCGTGAAATCATACTTTCCGAATCTTTATTCGGAATTCGCATTGCATTGATGCATCCTTACATATTTATGTAGGAGTAAAAACTATATTTAGATAGATAATATAGTAAACAATACATATTATATACAAATGACCCTTTTTTGGCATGTTGGGCAGGCGTAGTAGTTCGGATATGGTCGTTCACTTGTTTTTATCCATCACCAGGTCATCTAGAACGTAAACAAGAAGCGGGTTGCGGCGGTAAACGCGCCACAGTGAGGTCGTGGCGCGCCTACTACGCAGTGCTCTGTGGACAGCTGCTATGTTTCTTCAGAGATGAAATAGACTTTGCCAATGCTAAGGCCGCTGCACCACCTGTGGCTATACTTAATGTGAGTTCTTAATAATTTTAAAAATATATTATATCTATTTTGTAGCAACAAATATGACACATTTGAGGAACGGGGTATTCTAACACTAGGTTCCCTCTGACTACCCTGCTATATGCGGGATACATTTTACATTTTTTTTTATTAGAAGTATTTCAAAATTAGCATTATCAGTACATCTGAAAAAACGATTATATTTAAATTACCAGGCTCGCTGCGACCCAGCCAGTGACTACACGAAGCGCTCTAACGTATTCCGTCTCTCCTGCGCTGACGGTGCTGAATACTTGTTCGCCGTGTCCTCCAAGGAGCTGATGCGGGAGTGGGTCGCCAAGCTCGGCTTCCACGCGCAGCTGCCCCCGCAGCTGCAGCTAACGCCCTACCGCGCGCCCGGGGACTCCCCCAATGCGGACGTCAAGAGGAGGTTGCAGCAGTGAGTACTATTGTTGCAGGTGTTCGCCATAAAAGTTGCAGGTGGCATTGCAAAAAAGGCAGGCGATGACGAACCTATGTCTGTTTTAAAATAACTCCAAATAAATAAAAAATATTTTTATTGATAATTTCGTTTGGTAGAATCATTTTTTGAAGACAAGTTATGATAATAGTTGGTTATTTTTTTTTTTTTGTTTTTGTTGGTTTGATTTGATTATATGATATTTCAAAGTTTCTGGCAATTTTTTTTGTGGGACTGTTTTTTATTATTATACTCAACTTTTCTGTTAAAATCAGTTGCTGTCAAGATTTTTTGTGTTGAAACGTTTCTCTTTACTTTTACTCTTTGTTAGCTAAACAATCTTTTTTTAAAATCATTACCTGAATAAATAAAAAATATGTATATAAAAAATATGTATATATTCAATAAATTTCACTACTATCGTTTTAAAATAAAGCAACAGAAATGACATCAAATCTTAATGAATCATTTCATATATATTTTTATAACTAATTAAATATAACTTCCTTTTTGAATCCCCTCAGAAATGCCTCATCATCATCATCAGCAGCGTCATCTCCAGAACCTCAGCGACGTACTCGTACCCAAGCGGAAATACTACAGGAACATCGTGACAGCCAACGAGCTTCCTATACAATTGAACAGTCCTCTGTTCAAAACGAGAGACATATAGGTGAGTGAAAAAAAGCAGCAGATTTTTTTGATTATTTTTACTTAGAAATATTGTGACATTTAAAAAACATGCAATGCTTAATTTGGTATATATTAAAAATTAAATTCTTGCTTTTATACTCCCAAAACAATAATTAATAAAAACATAATATTTTAGGGTTCAATTTACTTTTTAGGGTTCTAGGGGAATTATTTTCATTTCATCGCTATGGCAATAAGACAAAGCGTAGCGCTGAGTTCCGCTATCAAACACTTAATGTCTAGGTAATTGTGCATCACGCTATACCCCATATGGCAGGGAAGGTAGGTTCCCTCTACCGTCCCTGCCATATGGGGTATAGCGTGAAGGTGAACAAAATAAACATCCAATTTTTTTTCAATTTTACTTTTTTCATTTTGAAACTTGATTTTACTCTAGAATCGTCAGTGCTACCATCTTTACCACCGCGACAACCACCACCGGTATTAGAAGATGCTGCTGAAGTTGTGCTCAGGTGACATTTGTTAATTTCCTTAAAAAAAAATTAACAATGAAATATTTAATATTTCCATTTCCTCGCTCTGGTAACGAGGCGAAACGCGGCGTTGAGTTCCGCCACTTAACATACAATGGCTTCAGAATTCGGCAGAAAGTGGGAACGGCAGTGTCTTATTGGAAACGGGAGTGTCTAACACTAAATTCTTAGCTTCCATCTGCCAACCCTGGGGGATACAACGTGAAGCGTGTGTGAAGTGTGAAAAAAAAATGACAGTAAAAGAATAAAAATAGCTCCTCTTATTACAGCTGTATTTTTTTTTTCTACTTAATTATAAAATTTCTTCAAAATAATTTTCTAAAATTCAATGTCTAATGTGATTTTTTTTTATTGAATGATCTATTTTTTATCTAACTTTTCCATTTCTTCACTTTCCACTAGAAGGTCAGAGCAGGCGCACACATGGGGCCGATCGCGGTTCTCCAACGGAAGAGACATCAATGCTGACTTCATACGGTCACAGAAAGACGGTAAGTCTTAAATTAGTTTTGACTGACCGATTTGACTGACACAATCGTTTAACAGCAGAAGCACATAGATTTAATAAAAAAATTCTAAATTTACTTTTGACTGACATGACTGACACTATTCATTTAGAAAGGAACACGTCGATTGGTTTAAAAATATCGAAATTCTAGCTACACAAGTTTATTATAGGTTGGTTTTTATTGAAATAAATTACATAAATTGTGTAGCTATCTACCATTTTTAAGAACACTCAATTTTTTTTTTTAAGTTTTAAGTATTTTATAAGCAACAACCGATGCAGATTATCTAGCTAGCATTTATAGATGATACAGAAATATGTTAATATAGTACGTACGTCTGGGCTTTCATAATTTTTTTTTCATTGACTGACTATTATTCTAGAAAAACTTTTATGGTGCTTTTGTAAATGAATTTTATTCAATTATGCGGCTTCTTGTATTGTCATTCCAAAAATATTGTGACGTTCTTGTTTTTTGTCCAAAACAATTTTTTTACAGATAAATCTTAATGAATTTAATAAAATCTACATAAAAAAACATTTACCTAACCTAAATTTAAATCCTAAGCAGCTGACGGGGTACCCCCACTCCCCCTCTCAGGCCCCCCAGACCGTCCTCCTGCTCTCCCAGAACGAGGACCGAACATACCAGAAAGAAATTCGAACATTCCAGAAAGAAATTCAAACTTTTCCGATAGGAACTCGAATGTTCCAGAAAGGAACTCGAACATTCACGAACGTAACGATCGAACTAACAATAACGATCGAAGTTCCTCCGAGAGAAGTGAGAAATCGGTGACAGCGCTAGTTAATAGCTATCAACAGAGAATGTCGAAGAGTTACCATGAGAAGGTGGATCCGAGGAGTTCCGGGGGATGGTCAGGGTCAGTTCCCGGGGGGAATGACAGTAAGAATAATAACTGGCAGGCAGAGACTAGCCACTTCTATTCGGCCAGCGAGCTCGGTTAGTCTTTTTGAGTGGATAAAGTTCTTGTTTCTTTTTTTATTTAATTTTTTTTTGTAGTTTAGTAAAGGTTTTGTAATATTCGGTTTATGTTTTGATTATTATTGTTTGAATAATTGTGAGTGTCAGTGTAAAACAAGATAAAAAAATATTATTGGTTCGAACAAAATATTTATAAAGTTATTTGAACATGTATATAAAAAAAAATATAATGTAACTTATAGATTAAATTTGAATAAGAGTCATTTGAAATTCTCCACTTTACTCTGACACAGTCAATTTAAATATATGATGAGGCTATAATTGAATAATTTTTAAACTAGACATTTTAAAGGTTAGTCTTCATGCTGTCCTGGCTATTTTTGGTGAGGCTTCGTAGTAGACTGTAAATGCGACGGTTGTGGGTTCGATTCCTACTCAGGAAAAATAAGTATTCCGCTCTGGTAATGAATGTCTTAACACTAGGTTACCACGGCCTGACTAAAAAAAAATAGGGTATCGAGACTTATAGAAAGAAAAAACTTTGTTTCAAAATTATTCAGACCTCAATAAATAATTTTTAGATATACATTTATATATTACTGTAGTTTGTGGGTTTGGTTTAATTAATTTAGCTGAATATAACACAGCTTTAGCTTAGCACCTAATATCCTTTTTTCTATTATATGTTCCTCACATCATAGATTATATATACTGTCACATATATTAATTATCTCAACGTATGTGTTATCTGTGCATTTTTTATAGAATTTTCGATCCAAATATTTTAAATGAAAAAAATTATAATCGTTAAATTAAAATTTGCTGATGTTTTAATATATTCGTTGAGTATTAAAAATTATACTTATATGATTATAAATAATGCACAGATTGTAAGTGTAATTATCAAATTCTCCGAAGAACGTAATAGGTAGGTACATAGTTTTTTCTAAATTTACTCAATTTATCTTTATCTTTTTTATCTATTGTGTAAAATTATATTATATTTACGAAATATGTGACCAACCTGTCGCAGAAGCCTAACCTCTGACTGTAAACGCGATGGCAGTGGGCTCGATGCCCACTCGTAGGAATAATTTATTTTCATTTCCCTGCTTTGAAGACAAAGTGCGGCGTTGAGTTCCGACATTTAATACGCAATGTCTCGTGTCAGTGGAAACTTAACACTAGGTACCCAGGTGGCGTCTGCCTACCCTGCTAAGTTCGGGAAACCGAAAAAAAACTGTCCCATCTTTTTCTAATAA
The DNA here is from genome assembly GCA_013421005.1 of Heliconius erato x Heliconius himera. NCBI lineage: Eukaryota > Metazoa > Arthropoda > Insecta > Lepidoptera > Nymphalidae > Heliconius > Heliconius erato x Heliconius himera. The sequence goes on along the minus strand of JAATLQ010033709.1, from coordinate 44,263 downwards.
TAAAGATGAATGTACGTAATTTCTTTTTATTTTATTGTTTAATTAATAATAAAAACGCACATTTCACTAAATTTTCCGTAAAGTTTTTTTTTATCTATATCTAATATTTAATCTGTATACAATAAGTGAACTATAATATAATATTTTTAATCTGTTTTTTAACACTGTCAAGGAACAAGTCATCTACTCTATGTTCTACATAAAGTTCAAGGCATGTATTTTATATTAAAAAATGTAATGCATATAAAAGAAATAAACAAATTGGTTTCTTTTTTATTTTGGATATTATTGACTAAGACTATGGTGATATGGCTTTACGTTTTGTTATTTAATTTTTTTATTTTGAAATTCAATGAAATTTGTTTATTTTTTTCAATCTTCTATGTTTTTTATGTTTTTTTTTTTCATCTTATAATATTGTAGATATATTTAATTTGTTGATTTTATTCGTTTTTTGGTTTTGGGTGTGTTTTATCTGTAATGTTGTAGTGTGTGTTGCCAGCTTCGCTTTAATTTAAGTCATATTGTCAAATTAAAAACAAAACAGATTGTTTAAAAAAAATTTGAATAATATGACTGTATTAATTATTATGAGCTTTTTATGTGTTATTTATCATATAGAAATTCTTTCTCTTTCTGTATGATGTCTTTTTTTTATATATTGCTAGCGCGGGCATCAGTAAATCTGTTTTAGCTGTAGCTTAGCTTTACTATATGGATAAGAGCTATTACATAATTAGTTTTTTGTTTTAAAATACTTGGTGTGAAGGTAGCTTTATTATATATATGAATAAAAAAACAACTGCCTTAGAGAAACTATTCGTTCTACCCTGAAATTTAAAGACATTTGTTCATTAAAAATTGCTATCTTTTTTCTAAGGCACTTTTTATGGAAGTTTAGTTTATTAGTTTCTTAAATATGTAGGCCTTTTGCGTTTGCTCGTAATAAATTGAGAATGTATTTTGTTAAACAAAATAATATATATAACAAAACATCGAATTTACTTAAAACAATAAAAAAGTACTAAACGTCATTAAGTTGCGCGACTGAACGCGAGTAATTTTTTGAAAATTCGCCTGTGCGTGGAAAACGGAATGTGTTAACACTAGATTCCCTCTGCCTTTCCTGCTTCATGCGTGATACAGAGTGAAGCTAGAAACATCTAAACAAAATACAATCTCATCAATGGGTGTCATACACATGTTCTAAAGTTATAACCGACTTGATTCTCCACAGCGTATGGAGGCAGCAGCGGTAGCAGCACTCGTCCCGCCTCCGTAGCAGGCAGTGGTGGATCACCTGCATTAGATCAGAGACCGGCCTCGAGGTCAGTGCTTAAAATATTATATTTTTTCTAATCGATGGTCCTTCTATTCATATCAGATATGAAAAGATTTCCAATCGTCATATCAGAGACCCTATATTAGACTTTTTATTTGACAGTTTTGTAAATTTGTATCTGGTTGTCCATAGTTTTAAATCATATAAAACAAATTCATAAAAATCAAGTTATCAAAAAATAAAGTGATTTATAATTTAATTTTATTTATTTGTCCATACTTAAGGAAAAAAATATATTGTAAAGGCAACATTTAAAAAACGTATTATTCTATCTGTAATTAATTGCATTTCTATTAATCAGGACAATTTTAATATATATTTATACTTTTTTAGAAAACGTATATTTTTTTTACGTTGGGGAATTTAAACCCGCGCCTCTTGGAAGTCACCATGAAAACGTTGTTTTTGATTCCTAAATGATGACTGTCACCTAAAAATGTTAACTAAAAAAAAGGAAAATATTAACTATATTTTATTATTTGTACACAGATCGTCAGGGGAATCAGAGTTATCAGTAGGAGGAACAAAGGAGAAAAAAGACAAAAAGGGAGTTTTCGGAGGACTTTTCAGCAGAAAGAAGAGACCACAGAGTCACATGTAGAAGTCATTCAAAATTATATTAAAAATCATGTTTAATTTTTTTACTGGCAACACTTCGCTTACCTTGTTAGAAAAATCTGTGTTGCCAACATTTTTTCTTATGAGTTCTTTTTATTATATAAAAGTTAATACGCATTCTTGTCTATTCGTGCCTTTTATGTAGATACTCGACCAAAATTGGTCTTAATTAAGAAGTGCCTTTGCAATTTCTAATTATTTATAAAATAATTAATTATTACTATTGCTTTGAATTTAGTGTTTTAAAGTAGTTATTTCTTTGTTTTTTTTTTCTTAGTCATCGTATAAGTCACAAATCGGCATAATATTTGGGACCAAAATGGAGATTATTTAAATGTTTCTGTAAGAACATTCCTTAATAAAAAAGAACATTCCAAAATCTGCCATAAATAAAACAAAAAAGTATTTGAAATTGACAATAACATTTAATTTTAAGATCATATTTAATCTGTTAAGCATAATAGAATGAGGAGTTAGAAAATGAAGTTTGAATTGTAAAAACATACCGATTTTGACATTGAACGTTGTTTTTTTTTCAATACACGAGTACAACAGACCACTACAGTAATAATATAAATATTTTCGTTGATTTTACACAGTTTATTCCACGTTATTTTGTTTCTGTGTCAAAATCGGAGTTATTTTTTATCTGTGGACATATATTGAATCATATTTAGCATAAAAAAAACAATTCTATAATTACTTAGACAGATTATAAGTTAAAAAGATGAATTTTAATTTAAAAAAAAACATACTATATTATCTGTCAATTAAAATCGCCGTTTAAAATTAAAGTAGAATAGAGTTAAGTGTGAACTTGTAATGAAAAATCCATTCTAATGTTACTGTTAAACTTAATTTGTATTAAATATATATTTTGCATAATCTTTGGTTGTCTTTTTTTTTCAAAAAATTCAACCTATTTCATTTCTTTGACGTTTTTTGACAACGGAGCACAAAAATAATTTGTTCCCCCGATCGGGGCTTAAACGCACAACCGGTAAACTATTCAGACAACAACCAGTCAGACTGGCCCTTAATGCGCCACAATGGCCTCTTTAAGTAAAATAATTGCATGGGCATGATACAAATAGCGAGGGGACTTACAGAAAAATAAAAAAAGGCTATAATTTATATGAACATATTTGCTCAAAGCTAAAATCCATATCACTAGGAATTTTAAAATATTAGAAATTAATGTTATAGAAAGATATATTATTGACTTTTCAACGGCCGTTTAAAAATCTTTACTTTCTTTTAAAATTTTAAATTATTGCCACTTTTCAAAACCTTAATTTTCTTTATTACTTTTCTTTTATTACCTGTGGCAGCAACTTTACTAACAAGCATTTTCTTTTTAATTGCCCTTTTGCTCATAGATTTAACTTTCAAATGATTTTCTATATCAAACTGATTATTTTCTTTTTTATCTGAATATATAATATTATCGCCAGTCCATATTTTATATTTTACATAATATTTTAAGATATCTTCCAACGGACTGTTAACAGATCGCTTCTGAACGGATTTGACAGCTTTCAAATGTTTTGACACCGGACCGCTACTCTCAACTTGTTCTAACAGTTCTAAAGGTGCTTCGTCTTGTTCTGTTGTTTGTTCTTCTATTTTTGTTGTAGTTTCTGTAAAATAAAAATATATAATATATATATTTTTATTATTTACATATATATGTGTGATTATGACACGAAACCAGTTGAGGCACAGGCACAAGCTTGCGACTTTAAACGCGACAGGGTGTGGATTCGATTTACACCGTGAAGCTAAAAAAAAATACATACAAAGTCGCTGGTACCGATGTACGGTTACCTTGTTCAATTTCCGCTACGTATTTTAATACAAAATTTACTAATAGACAGATTCATTCAAGTGGAAGATCAGTCCACACGTGTGTTCGTTCACTCACATATTTATTCCCACACTCACACAGGATCATAAGTAACTGTGTGTAAAGTACTATTTCACAAAATTTTCTCAAACATACAAAAAAAATAAAAAAGGTCTTATTACCTATATCAGGTTGGACATATTGCTTAGGATTGGGTTCGAAACCGGTGACCTGCGCGAGGCGGTCCAGGAACCACGCGAGTTGCAGCAGCATTTCATTTTCATCTCCGTCGCTTTCCGTCTAAAACATTAAATATCTTATTCAGCACATAGCTTAGTAGAAAAAGAGAACCTAGTGTTAAGACACTTCCCTTTCCGCTTTCCTCCGAATTATTTAAGGCATTGCGTGTTGAGTGGCGTAACTCAACGCTGCAGTTAGCCACGTTAACAGAAAGAGGAAATGAAAATATTAAATGGTTCGATTCCCATTGATCCGAATGGAAATCGAACCTGAAACCATCGCTGAAATAACTAAGAGTTGAGTACGACACATAGAATATCCTAAGGGCGAGATGGGACTATGACGTCAGATACAGTGGGTTACCTAGAAGCGGTTAACGTGATATAATAAAGCTTTCCTAATTATCCATCGGAAAATAAAATGTTAAATTAAAAGAAATGGTTCCTGAGATTATCGCGTTTGATTGACCAAACAAACTATTCAGTTTAATAACATTACTTTAAATAGCCTACCTTATTGCTGTTGTACGCCTTGTCTCTCAACTTATTGGTAGTAATAAGCGCAAGGTCGGAGAGTTTCTGTACATATTCTCTGTTGTTTGTTGCAGTTTCACATGATTCTGATTCTTCTGAACTTGAAGATTGGTTTTCTGACTGTAATAAATACAATATTTTATGAAAATGTTGTGTTGTGTAATTAAGTAACTTGAATTACCCAATATACCTATATATATTTTTTTTATTTCCTTAAATCTTTTTTGCCTTCACGTTTCCTCTCGCATAACAAGATAAGCAAATAAGTCAAGTAGTCTAGTCTGATAAAACATTCCTTTCTCTATTTTCCTGTCAATTTTCGACATAATGCCTGACGAATAGCGGTACTCAACGCCGCGCTATGTCTTGTGTTAACACGACAAAGCGAGGGCGAGAGCCAAATCGAGGAAATTAAAGTAATTCATTCCACCGAATTTCTTTAGGTGTAGTTTTTCCGAGAGGGAATCGAACCTATAAACATCGCACTTACAGTGAGATGTTGTGCCCCTGCGCCACATTAATTAAATTTAATTGTATTTCCATACATTTAAACAACTAACCTCATTTCCATTTTCCTTCACGCAGTTGGCCAAAGTATCACGGTAGTCCATCAGTGCTCTACTCAGACCCTCGAGATAGGAGCTGCCGTTGCTCAGGACCCTTGTGATGTTTACCTGCGAGAATTGTGATCTATAGTAGGTACCTAATCGTCATTCGCAACTTAGCTTGCGTGAACGTGGAACGTCAAATAGAAAATCTCGTTTTCATAGGAATTTTAGGAACTCCCCTCTCGGTGCCCCCTGCACTCCCTAACTTACATTCGACTTTCTAAGTCCAGTAGTTTCGTCTGTGCTTTGTATATCTCTCACTCAATGTAAGAGGTTTATATACGCAGAACAGTAGAAACAGTGTACAAAAAGGATTGTACGCATGCTGGACATAGCGTACCTCATAGATTTCCAGAACTATCTACGCTGTATCTGTGCATGCTAAGCGTATTTTTTATATCTTTAGCAAAATTCATTAAACTCAATGTCTTGAAAAAGGGAGAATGAAGTGTTCTGACACTATCTATATGATTACCTGCCAGTTTTAGTAGCAAAGAGTGGTAAATGAAAGTACAATGGCAAGTATCACTCCGTGCAAATAAGGTTACGATTAGCCTTTAATAAAACTGCAATAATAAGGGTTAATTCCATATATCAGTGATAAAAAAAGTCTTCTATATACAAATCGGTCCTGGCGCGTAGTCAATAATATATTTCTTTAGCTTCATCCCGCATATAGAAAAGTGGCAAAGGAAGCCTGGGAACCTTGTATTAAAATACTTCTTGTTATGTACGTAAGTAGAAATTATATTAGAATTTATTTTATTAGAAATACCTATAAACCATCATATAAAATTTCTTAAGTCTAGCCCGGTGTCCCCTAACTAACTGTGAATCGAAGTATGATTTCTACATTAACAAACAAACTCTAAGTACTCTTTCTTTACCTTCTTCTCCGTAAACGTTTGATATCCAAAACTCTCAGCGTAGTTATAAAACACTTCATTTTCTTCTCTTTTCTCTCCGTTGTCCTCAAATTTCTGAACTTCAGAGAGATCTACCGTCCATGACGTCACTTCCGTAATAAACGCGACACATAATAACAATATAATAACCATTATCGTTATATAAAACCTGATTTCTTCCAAAACATATACGTACTCGTAAATATAAAATTATTGATTTCAAAATATAATTTAAATTATTTTTTTCATATACAAGTCATATAACAATAGGTCTTGAGTATACATTTGTAATGACTAAAGTGCGTATAAAAGAGAAAACATGCAGATGCGCGTGCGCAGGAAACTGACGTCCCGTTTTGAAGGTTTATTACTAAATATCCTTTAATTGTTCTGTCTTAAACATGATATGTATATCTATACTAATATTATAAAGTTGAAGAGTTTTGCTTGGTTGAACGCGCTAATCTCACTAGGAAGTGGTCAGAACTGAAAAAACAATATGTTCAGGTCATCGTGGCGCAGTGGCAGTGGGATTGCCTGACTATAAACACTACGGTTGTGTCTTCGATCTCCACTCGGGGAATAATATTATTTAATTTATTTTTATTTTCTCCCTCTGGTATCTAACTACCACGACCAACCTACTACCACTCTGGAATCTACACTACACCTATTAATTTAGGAGATCTATGGATTATTATGGCGTGAATTGTTTCGCCTCAAGCCTCGAGTGGGCCGCTAGTAAAATTATAATATACTTACTTATGTAGTGTGTTATTATTATGTAAAGGTTTTATAGCTTTTAAAGATCTATGGAGTTCTACATTTATTTTGTTCGGCGTTGTGGGCGGCGCGACGCTTGTGGGTTTGGTGTCATCTCGGGGAGATGAAATCTATATATTATAAAAGTGTAAAGGGATTAAATCTGTAAATAGAGTATAAGCTAAAAAACATACTTCTGAGGGACATTTGTATTAGAAGATAAAAATATGATTTTTGGAATTCATTATTTCTTGTCTGTATACTTGTTATTCGTAATTAGATAAAGATATCCTGTAGTATTATTTTGTTAGTTTTGTAGTAAGCGAAACACTCCGGCTTTGCACTGGTGCAACTATGTATGTACTTATGTAGATGTGAGATGTGGTGTTCGTATAGTCTTCTATCATTTTCTTATATCCTTATTAGCGGTTTGGCCCTGATTGCGGCACAGACAGACAGACAGACAGACAGACAGAGTTACTTTCGAATTTATAATATAGGTATGGATAATGAGAAATAAATAAATACATTACTGTTCTTAATAACCCTTTTAGGACCACTTTGCTGTCTGTCTGCAGTTATACATTTGTCCGTCTGTCAAGACCATTTGTCTCAAGATATTGTGGATGTATCAAGCTGAAATTAAAATTAAATATCGAAATCAAAATTTAGCTGCGCCATTATAATTTTTCATCAGACATTACAAATCTTTACATTTATACAACTATATAAAATGCCTATCATGTTGGAAATCTTTCACTAAGGTGTTATTTCTTTATTTCTTATAGTTTAGCTGGACCACTACGATTCTACAAACAGACACACTATTTTTTTTACACTTTTATTATAGAATAGATAGATATATAGGAGGCGAAGCGTGGGGTCGAGTTCCGCCACTCAACACGCAATGCCTCCAGAATTCGGTGGAAAGTGAGGAACGGAAGTGTCTTAACGGTTGGAACGGTCCCATGTTCCCTGTGCCATACCCTGTTATATGCAAGATATAAAAAATAATTTTATAAGAATGTGTTACATGCTCAATTGCAAAGTCTAGGGTACTATTTATTTTATTTAGTATTAGTTGACGACAGTGTAACGAAAATATTTCATAATGTGAATATTATTTAAATTCCCCACATACTTTAATCAATCATAATATGTTTTTTAATATAACTTAATTCAATATTTTTATTAATATAAATTAAACACAAAATCATTGCATATAATGCCAGATTTGTATAAATAAACAAAAACAATATATAATAAAAGGACTGAATAAATAAAAAAATTAATAGCGTTAATACTTTTATTTACTTTCATAACTTAAAGAACTTAAGCTAAGTTTGTGAATGCGTGAATACTAGCAAGTTACGCGAGTTACGTGAAATGGAACCATAATTTATTACCAACATTAACATTATAATATAGTAAAGATAATTTAAGTTTTAAAATTGATATTTAATAATGAATATTAAAGAAAATAGATATTACATTCTACAAAACTGTATGAATGTTTATTATTTTTATAGGCATGGAGGAAAAGTTGTTATAATTTATACCATACTACCTTTTGCTAAGTTATGTATTAATTATAACTATTATAGCCTTACTCGACAAATGAAAGATTTATGAACATCACAAAAAGGTTCCTTCAAGTGGCTTCAAATCATTTTAGCTATCATTCACACAATAAAAGACCACTGTTCATTTCCAAGCTTTAATATTTCCGAGAAAAACGGAATACTTCTAGAATCACTTTGTGCCTGTCTGTCAGTTTGTTTTTAAAGGTCATTTTATCTCAATATGTTGTAGAGGTCAAGCTGAAAATAATATTAAATATAATCTGGGGAATCAGAAGAAAAAACCGATTGATCTACAATCATGAAATTGATACGGAACTCTCGGTGGGCGACACCGACTCGCACTTGACTTGTATTTTATTCCTACATAATTTTCAAGTATATTCAAAATTAGTCAACTTTTCCTCCGCATTAAATAGCACAACTAAAACAAATTAATCTTCCATCTATATAAAGTATGATCAACGAGTCGTGGCCGGCCTGAAATTAGCTGGAGATGGTTGCGCCGATTTGATTTTGGGATTATTCTTACTTTTGAATATTTTGTTCCCGAGCGCAAATGACCAATGCAAAGTAAGTATGTAAAAGATCAGAAAACCAAGATTTCAGAGTGGCCACGACTACGAGATTGTACTGTATATGCATTTATTTATATGTATGTATACAAAATTATCCCATCCGCGGTCGTCCCATACCGCGTCCAGGCGCCGGCATGTCACCGCCACCGCTCTTTGCATTCTTTATTGTTTCATCGATTGAGAGGATCTGTGGAGAAAATTTAAATATACTATATAAAAAACATTATTAATTTTAAGGAAAATAAGTAAAAATTACGATTGTTGTACTTATACTTACTTATTATATACGGTTAAAAATATTAATTATACTAAGTATTTTTTCTTAATAAGTAGTCTGCAACGTTATCATAATGCAAATAGAGATAGAAAGAGTAAAAAACATTTTGTTACTGTCAAGTGTCGTCATTCAAAAGAGACTTTACTTTTATAATTTTATTTGATTAAATTAAATAATAAAATAATTACACTGACCGCCTAAAAGACCAAAAAAATCTTGCAAGAGTATTTTCATTAAATCATTTACTATTATACAATCAGAAGTAAGTACCTGCGCAGCAGCTTCACTAGCAGCAATAATAGCATTGATCTTGACCACTGCAGGTTCCCACACGCAAGCCGCAAAATTGTCAGCAATGTCCTCTTTCTGGATGTCAACGCCGTACCATATATCACCTTGAGACATAAAATAAATAAGATAAAAAAATAATATTTGCACATAAAACTGATTAGGCAGAGGGAATCTACAGTTAAGACAATTTTTTAGACATTGCATGTATTTATAATTGACGAATTTTAGCGCCGCGCTTTATCTTCTTAACAGAGCGAAGAAATGATTATATTAGAAAATATTAAATAATTCATTTACACACGATGATTGCGAGTTCATATTCCAATTCAGAGAATATTTTTTCTATATTTTCTCTTTTCATTTTATAACATCACAATACACAGCGTTAGGTTACGTTATTCAAGTAAAATTGTCTCTGTCTACCTTTACGACACTCCTACGAATAATACTATATAAGTCGGCCCTAAGCCCCGCCGCAAAGAACCAAAACTTCCCCTAACCTTGATGATGCTTCTGCCGTAACTTGTTCAGCAAATTGGTGGCGTCGAACCCTGCGTTATCGCAGAGCTGCCGTGGGATGGCCTCGTAGGCGCGCGCCACTGCGCCTATGAGGAGCTGCTCCTTGCCGGCTATCGACTTGGAGTGGTCACGGAGGTACTTGCACACTTCCATGTCTATTGCGCCGCCGCCTGTTTAGAAAATTTATATTAGAATATTTTTTTTATTAGAATATCGTATAATTAAATTTTGTTATTACCACATTACAAAAAAAGAAAAAATTGGTAATAATAATATTTAAGATCTTTTCTGACCGTAAAAGTGAATGCTATGGATGGGTTGAAATTCCGCTTAGGTTAAGAATGATATTGAAGATTTTTGTCAAAAATTGGATGATGTATGGAAAAAAATTACTCAACACTAGGCTCCCTCTACCTACATGCATACCGAACAAAACGAGACAAATCCCCGACAAATCACCCCAAAGTCAGGAAACGAACCTGCAACTACAGCATCATTCTTGATTGTACGTCTCACAATCATGATTGCATCGTGGAGTGACCTCTCTGTCTCCTCAAGGAACTGCTCGGCACCCCCACGAAGGATTAGAGTACAGGTCTTGGCGGCCGGACATCCTGGAATGATAAAGATAATATTTAGAAATATTATATTGAAGGTACTTTTTAACAAATAAACTAATTTCAAGGAAAACATTTAAATTCCATTGAAAATTAAAATACTTTTTTCTAGTATAAATAGAACCTTCTACCTTCTTCCATTATACATAAATTAAAACAGCCTCATAACAACATTGATCCACATGGTAACATTCAGTAATTGGATCCGTTATTTATAATCATAGGCTATACAGAAAAAAAAATCTATAAATGTTTTAAAAACCAACAAGAACTAACTAATTACACTTTATATATCTAACAATTTTTTTTAGATGAACAAAAATTTGAACTCGCTCCCTTGGAAGCCCTCCAAGCGCTCTCTCTATATATGTAGGTCTGTCTGTAATACGCAGCTCCAAAACAGATGAACCGATTTTGATATTGTTTTTTTCTTTAGCTTAGTTTTTTTTATGTTCAGCCGCATTATCAGCTCTTTTTGAGTTCTTTGTTAACTTTTTGTGTGTTGTATGTGAGTTGTTTGTGGCAGTGGTTATTAGCTATTAATTATAATAATAAAAATCTTCAACTATATCACTAACTATATATAAAATACAAGTACTGTATACTATTATAAAATTTACTTTAATGTCAATTAAGTATATAAATACCTACAAAATAATATAATATCTCACCATGAGGAGCATTCTCTTTATCATAACCTGATAAAAATGTAATATTTTAAAATTAAATCACGTAATACATAATGAAAATCACCTGACTGTGGTATTAATGATTGTGGGGTTGTACACCTGGGCCAGTTAAAGCAACGGGCGGCGTTATGCTACGTTCATTCAAAATTTATTCAATTGATAATGTATATATAAATCGTCTTGGCACAGTGATTTTACTGTAAACAAAATGGTTCTATTGTCTTTCGAGGTATTTCTTTTATTTCCCCACTCTGGTCTATTATTTTTTTTCAATAAAGCACAGTGTTAAGCTTTGTCACTCAACTTGTAATGTTAAATTTAGCAGTGAACAGGGGACAGAGTACTTCAACACTAGGTTCTCTCTGCTGACCTTGTTAAAAAAAAATCACCACTAGACTTAATATCGATAGCATGAATTTAATAAAAAAAAGAAACAAAAGTAACAAAAAATCTATAAAAACAAAAACTAACCAGTAAATATATTATATCTCTCCCCGCCGACCTGTCTCTCGATAAACTCCGCGCAGTGCCCCAGTGCGTCGGCGCTCAGATCCCGCACGGAGCTCAACACCGCGCCCCCGCAGGCGCGCTGTGTGCGCCTAAGGTCCTCCTCTGTTACGCGGCCGGCGCAGAACATGTCACTAAGTGGAAAAGAGCTTATTTAGATATTTATATATAGCGGAACTTAACACAGTGTTGTAAAGAGGAAATTTATATTAAGCAATCACCTATACAAATCGAACCCAGAACCTTCTTTTCCGTTCAGGGTAGAGTGATGAATTTGACTTATTATTTTTATGTTTGCTTGCACTATGCACTCACTTTATATAAATTGAACTATAAATATAACTATAACGTTTTTTTTCTATAATATTCATATAAATTTATTTTTTATGGATTCTCCCCTTTATTTGTATTGTAAGTTCTTACTTTGTGCCAAATTTTTTAAATGTAGACATAGTGATGAGTACTCTATAGGTTTTGATTACGCGGCGGATTTTATACAAAATACACCAAAAAGAATGTGTAAATCATCATATCTTCTGATTGCATTGACTTAAGATGTTTCAATTTTTTCTGTGCTCCAAGGAACCATAAATCCTATTTGATTTTAATTTCAGCGTGATGTCTCCACGCAATCTAGAGCCAAGCTGATCTAGTCTTGACAGACTGACTTACAGACAGATGTGATACTTCTCCGAGTCTTTTTTTTCAATGAACGAAACGCTAAAATACTCTAAAAAACACTAACCGATCAGCAAAATACTGTGTAGCAACGTCTCCTATGGGCAGCTTACTCAGCACCACGTTGGCACCACTAGCGTGCAAGATGGCCAATTTTTCATATAATATTTGCCATTCAGCATCTACCACCTTTTGGTATTCCTTTACGTTGTCCACTCTTACCTGAAATAAAAAAAATATATTACAATTTGGAATGAACCTGTGAGTATTGGTGAAAGATCCATCAAAGAAAGTGATTGAAAATTTCCTTTATTGTAGGTATGTAGGTAGAGGGAAACCATTTTATTTTCAAAACACTCCCTTTCCACTTTTTTACTTTAGATACGAGACGTATTTAACTAAATGGCGAAACTCAACGCCATACGTTTTTTCAACACAGCGAAGAAATGAAAATAATTTATTCCTCGGAATGGGAAACAAATCCACAGTCTTCGCGTTTACTGTTAGATTATTTTCACTTTACCATTTATTTTTAAGTCATTACGGCGTAACAATAAATAAAAAGCAAACAATAACAATAATACTATTAAATTACAAGAAATTCTTAAGTATTTTTTTACAATAATGGTTTCAAATAGTTTATTAAAAATAACTAGTACCGAGTCTAGCCACTTAAAAGATAATGTTCTTTTAAAAAATATGCATATAGCATTTTCATCAAACTACGTCCACATTGTGTTTGTGGAAAATGACTAAATGTGGAATTTCACTTTAGAAATATTAAAAACCTAATAGTATATTTATTATGTAGAATTATTTACTGTTTATCTATTAAAAAGTTATGAATTTTCATACGTTTCATGCTGTGTTTCTGTTAAAACACTTAATTCTTCACTTGCCACCTAATTTTCCATACATTGAGTGCTAAATGGCAAACCTCAATTAAAAACATGTACATATAGCTGGGTGGACAGAATAGAAGGAACCTAGTGTATAAACATATGGAATATCCAAGCCCCTTCCGTTCCCCTCTTTCCGACAAATACTCGAGGCATTGCGTGTTGATTGGCGGAACTCAACGCCGCGCTTTGCCTCGTCACCAATGTGACGACGACAGGAAAATATTCAATATTTCACTCCTGCAAGACTCTCCCTGGGAATCGTAACCACAAACGTTGCGGTCCCAGTGGCACTCTTGTGCCCCTGCGCAATGACGGCCTCACATCACATTTATAATATAATCAATAATAGATATATATATATTCACCTCAGCGTTATCCCTTTCGGCTTTTAACTCCAACTCAATGTTCAATAGTGCAATTTTACAATCAGTGTAACTTTTAGGCTGCATTTCAAATCCTGCATAGGAAAATGTCTTCTTGAAAGCAACCCCAGCAACGAGGAAGGAATCTTCTAAACCACCGCCTGTCACTTTCTTAATACCTGTAAGAGACGTGAATAATTAAATAATAAATAGATAAAATTAATTAAACTTTTTTTAATTAACCTGTTGCCTCATTTCTACTATCAATAGATCCACACAGTAATTTCGGTAATTGGATCCGTTGTTTTTTAATCATAAGCATATATTTTAAAAAAAACAGGTAGTGTGTATTCTATAATCAATACTTAATATTATAAATCTGAAGAAATTCAGTTTGGAATTGAAAATTTCTTATTGTTTTGAATAGTCTTTACATAGCCTATATAAAGCCCTCATCAATAAATTAAGTACATGTTAATTCTCAAAAATCGAGAATCAGTGGCGGAACTCAACGCCGCACATTGCCAACTATTGCCAGGAAATAGAAATAATTAACTGCAATTCACAAAATCCTCAACCATTTATATTTTATATATTTTCTATTCATGCTATAACAAGATCAACCTAACGTTAAGACACTCTCCATTCATTTCTTGTTTTTTTTAAATCTCACCAATCATATCCAATGGTAGCAATGGTGCGTCCAACGACAATACAGCATCAACAACCATTTTGGAGAAATGATCTTTCTGCCTGTGAATTAGTTTCGATGACATTGCAGTTGCCGCGCATTTTGTTAGCAACTCTCTGTAAAAACACGATTTATTTATTTATTTTTTAAAGTTTAAGTTGTGTGAGTTAAGTGGCAAAGATGATGGTGTGCATAGCCTCAGTTTTATTTATTATCTACATTACTTTCAGTAATTGGATCCGTTTGTTTTAATCATAGGCTTTATTCATATTAATAATAATTAAATTTGAATCAAAATATCAAAAAAATATATATTGTACATTTCTAGTGAAATTTAGAAATTTTTATATATTATAAATAATTGCGTGACGCAGGGACAAAAACGTGTGACTGACTATAAACGCAACGAACTACGAAACGACGGACCATAAGTAGAAATTGAACCCACAGTTATTTTCATTTTCTCGCCCACTCATATTAAAATTCCCATTTGAGTTGCTAATTTGCTTAATAGTAGTGGGTTCGATTCCTGTTCAGTGAAATGGATTCATTATTTAATTTCTTACATGGCAAAGCGGGTCTTTTTTTATTATTAATTTGATGGAAACATTAGGTTCACGTAGCTGCTGAAACCTAAAAAATAAAAATAAATTTCCTCTCACCTCTGTTCCTCAGGTGATCGATTCTCAATTTTAACCGATAATTCTTTAACTTTGTCCACGGCTAGTTTACTTGCCGTTCTTACTGCCTTCACTATTATACGAGGATGAACACCTAGAAAAACGATAGTATGATAGTAACCAGTTCAAATCTGAGGGTCAGGAGATGACTGATGATAATGACCTCATGTCTACTATCTTTTGAACATCATTGGCAGTTCAGGAATTGGATCCGTTTGTTTTAATCATTGGTCAATCTCGGAAATTAAAAAAAAAATACATATAGTTGTCTATTTGTCAAATTTAGAGATTCACAAAAAATATGAAAAATAATTTTATAAAACTTGCCTTCCTCAACGAAAGGCTTCAATCTCTTCAAGAGTTCACCTGCAAGTATCACTACCGATGTGGTGCCATCACCAACCTGCATTGCATTATAGTTTTTGTATTAGTACAGTAATTTTTTTTATAATTTTTAGGTACCAATTTTTAATCATCATAATAGATTTTGTCCACAATGGTATTCGGAAATTGGATCCGTGTTTATAATCATTTATATTAAATAAACAGTAAAGAAAAAACTTGTGCAAAATTGTGAGTGAGTTGTGAGTTTGCTTCTTACTTTTTTGCACTAGTATGAAGGTTTAATTTATTTACAAATTTTTAAACAAAATAAAAATATATTGTACATTAAAAAGATGAAAATTAAGATAAGAGAACTTTTAATATATAATCTGTTGGCTTGATTTAAGTCAGTAGTAGCAAAGTTATAATAATATCAGCAATTTCTGGGCATTACCTCAGCATCCTGTGATTTGGCAATGTCGACCAATGTCTTTGCAGCCGGGTGGACGATATCTAACAACTGTAAAAAGGAAAGGAGGAAAAATACATATTAATATATATATTTTTAAGCTTCACATGGCAGCCTGTATATAGTATGGTATACAGAGGGAACCTAGTTACAAGGTGTTGCATATTGAGTGATGGAACTTAACATCTTCCTTTTTTCCCAGAAATGAATATAATACATCTTCCCAAGTGATGATTGAACCAACAACCAGTGTTTAGAGTAGGTCACTATCACAATGTGACACATGTGACATTCTATATGGAACTGTGACAGATTACGTAACCTCAGGTGTAAGTTGACATTTTCCACATAAAAAAATATTATTAAATATAATAATGTTGCATCAATTTTATCAACAATAATTGTAATGGATAACATAAAAAAAAACAAATATAAAGCAAGCTAGTTGTTCCTCTGATAAAAAGTCATGATTATGTTAATACAACAAATTATTATTTTAATACTCACTTTCATAATAGTAGCTCCATCATTAGAAATGACTGCTTTCCCATTGTGATCCACAATGAGCTTGTCCATGCCGCGTGGTCCAAGTGTTGTTCGGACCTTAGCACAAAGAAAATTTTTTTAGCTTATCAAGTCTGAGGCATTTAGTGAATTGATGTTAAATTACCCAAAACACTTGTAACTTTTTGTTTTCATTAAAAAATGTTGCTTCACAGAAAAATGAAGTCTTAGTAATAAAAAAATATATTTTTGTAATACTAAGTCTTGCAGCAAATGCATTATCAACTTATTTTCAAAATGTATAAAAAGATACTCACAGCATCTACAACAAGTTGACAGGCATTGATATTGGAGACCAGCTGAGGCTTGCCCTGCGACTGGTCTGTACCCTCTTTTAGCACTAGGATTTGAGGTTGCTGCAAAATTAAAAATTAATTATTTATATAAAATTTAAAATTACTAAATAAATTTCACTAGAATTATGGGTTAAATGTGTATTTTTGTTAGATAATAAAGTAGTATAAAGTGAAGCCATCACGGCACAGCATGTGACAGTAAACGCAATAGAAGACGGGATTTCCTTCTCTCTGAATGGATTATATTTACTTCTTCGCTCTGGTGTAACAAATCTCGGCGTTAAGTTCCGCTACTAACACTACATTAAATTTAATTATATACTAATTTGGTAAGAATTAGAAGACGGAGTATCTCAACACTAGGATTCTCCTGGCTACCCAGCTATACGCAGGATACAGGGTAAAGGTTAAAAAATATATGTATCTGCAAAATATGTCACAGATTTAACAAAAAATTGTTCACTTGACGTTAACACCTGATTTTTAAATACCAAAATATGAGTTAAATATAAGTAATATTACATTAAATGTATATTTATTATGCGTATTATAGTGTAAATAATACACTGAATGTAATTTATATCATAAAAATGCTGTATAAGAATAAAAATCAAATCTTGTACGGATGGATTACTCATCGTATTTAAATAAAAGGCGATATGTAAAATATACTTATCAAATGAATATCTAAATAAGTCTTTTCTTACGTATTTTTTATAAAAGACCCTAAAAATAATATAAAATATAAATAAATACTAAAACTTTTAGAGTTTTAACCTATATTTACAAACAAAATTTCACTATAAAGTACACTTGTAAATACTAAAATATATCTTCAGTCATGTTCATCACGATATCCTCCATTAATTAGGCTCACTTAAACAATGAATTATACTTAGATTATTTGAGAAATATAAAATTAAATTACCATCTTGTATATCTTCTTATTTCTAGTATTTTTAAACCAAAACAAAAGAACAGACTAAATAAAATAAGAAAATCAAATGACTTTTTAAATTTGTCTATGGTCTAATCAATTAAAGGTTTTCGATTAAACGATTATTTATCAATTAAATAAAAGTATAAAAATTTGAATAATAATATAAATTTAAACAATATATTTTGTAACAGTTTGCATTTTGTAGTCATTGTTATTAAAGTTAATAAAAAATACATAATTCTGCGAATACGGTGCTTTTAATTTGCGTACATTTTCATTGATTTCCTTTTAAAATGCTTTATTTTCTTGATGTATTCAATAAAAAGTTTTATCCATCTTCTTCGTAATGCCCACTGTAAAAGAAAAGTTATATACACTTTTTATCATTGCTTATGGCTCGATTTCTACCGCGAAAGAAAAATGAGCGGGTAATGCTAAAGTGGAACGGACTTCTTTTAAAAAAATAAGTTCTCATTTACCCTGGGAAAGACAAGACATTTTGTAATTACTTCGCCCCTATTTTAATTTTTCTTTTTTTTCTGCTTCCGTTCTACTATTATTTGACAGAATAGATACAAGTACGCAGTTTACTCTTCAGTGGCTTCAATTAAAATATCAAATAATATATTATGAGATAGCACATTATAGGTGAGATTCAGCTCCAAAAATAATCGAGATAGTAGTATTGGATGGAGATGAATAAAATGTCTGCTTACGGCCTTAACACTAAGAGTAATCAAGACCACTTTAAAGTGCATATGGATTACTATATTTAATACAACTGATAAATCACGATATTTTTAATACAAGGCCGGTCGTGGCGCAAGGGCACAAAGTGTGACTATAAATCGACTAGTTGTGGGTTCGATCCCCACTCGAGGAGATGAAATATTTACTTAAATTTATATTTCCGTTTCTTCGCTTTGGTGTCGAGGTTAAGCGCAGCGTTGAGTTCTGCCACTCAACACGCAATGCCTCCAGAATTCGGCAGAAAGTGGGGAACGGAATATCTTAACACTAGGTTCCCTCTGCCTACCCTGCTGTGTGCGGAATACAGCGTGAAGCTAATTTAATTTTCATTTTTTATTTAATACAAAATTCACAAACATATATATCGATATATTATGCAAGTCAACTATAGATTTCTACACGCGCGCGCGTCATCAATTCTTATTCATTCTACTCCGGTGTGGCTCGGAGCACTACTCGCGTACTCTGCTACTAGCTATCCTCGACTATATGAATAATTATTTGATAAATTTATATTAATTTTAATTACAAATGTGGTTAAAACCCATTTATAATTATCTATGTGGACTCTTGGCTATGATGTGGCTTAGTGCACTACTCGCGCTCTGCCGCTGGTTATCCTTGACTAGATAATTTATTATTTAATTAATCAATTACTATATTTTGATTATAAATGTGGGTAACATCTATTTATGGCGAGCGTCTGTAAAGAGGCCCCTGAAGCCTATACTTGTAGTCGCAAATCACAGACACTGCTTTGTCACTTTGACACTTCTGATGTCTGTCCGATACGACTATCCTATCCCGACTACCCCCTCCTTATTTATTAATTTATCTTTATTTCTTACATATATAACACAACAATATATATAATTCAAATATGTCGCCGATAAGGGTGTAGGTTGATACGCAATACTCTAAAAAAAATTAAATATAAATACTTATTATAAAATATATAAATTCTACTTATTAACATTGTATATGTATTTGTATATGAAAATAAACAATGATATAAACAATAGTTCCCTATAGAGTGTATTAACACTAAATTCCCTCTGCCGGGTGGGCAGTACTACATGCGTAAAGTTGAAAAAAAAATACACTGATCTTACTTTATATTTATTAGTCGTTACTGAGTAGATCTAAAATTTTACTACTCTTAAATAAGACCTAATTCTCATTTTAAATAAAAAAAAATAATCTTTGCTTCAAATAAAAATAAAAAATGAATCACAATTTCATACTATATCGATTTCACAATACACTTACAATATCGATAAAATTAATAACAATATAAAAAAAAAAAACATTTTGGCTTTGATTTGACATACACATAGGTTGACAAAAATTCATATTTGACATTTAAGTTCACATTTTTGACATATTATATATTGTTTCAATAATTTCTTTACCGACCGCATGTGCGAATTGAATAGGAAAACTCTATTTAATTATACAACAAATTAGTACAATAGAATTAAAATGACCCGACAAGTCGATGTAAAGGCTCTAGTTTCGCACATAGTTCGCGGAGACGGCGCAAATAAGTGCCGAATATGTTTAGGAGATACAACGGAAGGACAAGTCTACTTAAGCGATACAGTGATGATGGATGGTGATAAAGCGGTTACTTTATCGGAAATATTGGAAACAATAACTGGAATAAAGGTAAAATTGTTATTTACTTTGTTTTGTTTATAGTTTAAGTGTTCTGCGATTAACGGAACGCTATGCTGTTTGGCAAAATGGCTGCCTCACCTTAAAATTTTACATAATATTGAAAAAATCTTCATATATTAAAGTTTATACGTTATTATAATGGGTTTTTATTCATATTAATTTAAATTTAATGTTATTAGTGGCATTGTAATATTTTAGGAAACAAGTAATATGCAATTTGTAACTAGCGACATCTACTTTCGTTTCCTTAGAAACTAAATAGGACAATTATTTAAAAAACATTTCTCATAGCAACTAACAAGAGGTTTTTACCTTTAGAAATATTTGTTAAAACTTTAAGAAAAACGCAACTATTAAAATTTTAATATTTTAAAACAGCGAAATTTTTATATCATAAGAAAACAATTGCAAGCTAAACAAAATTCCTAAGATATATTTGAAAAGAAAATTAAAATTTGTGGCCATTTGAATCGAGCGGTCGTTCCAGGTGGTGATGGGAGGGGACTTACCCGAGGGAGTGTGTCCTGAGTGCTCCAGATCAGCTATAAATGCTGCTGAGTTCAAATTATTATGTCACGCAGCAGCTCAGCAATGGGATACTACTATAGCTCTTCTCCATGACCTGCCTACCCAATGCACAGACAATAGTACAGTTTTTGCTATAATTGACAAAAATAAAATGATTGCTATTAATGATATGAAAAAATCATACAACCATACCACCGCAGCTCATAGATTAACTAAATACTTATCCAAGTGCCCAGAACCAAAAAAGGACAGTATATATAAATGTCCAAATTGTGATAAATGTTTCTCAAGTCCAATAAAATTTAGTCTACATTTGAAAGAATCTCCAGATTTGCAACGAGCATGTTATGTATGCGGCACTATTGTATCTCAAAATATTTTGCTAAGTCATTTAATTAAGAAACATAAGGAAAAACCATTTAGTTGTAAGAAATGTACAGCAGTATTCCGTTCTTATAATCAATATATTCATCATGTGGAGAAAACTCATAAATTTGGTCGAGCGTTCTGTGGTGATTGTGGACGTAGCTTTCAGTCACTTAATGCTTACCATGCTCATGTTTCAATACATGTATCTAAAAACTGTCCAAGCTGTGATAAATTATTCCGCAACCATTCCTGCTATATGCATCATACAAAGAACTGTTGTGAATTAAACAGTAAGAAAAAAGTTATGAAGACAAAAAAGAAAGTTATTATAGAAATTAATAATGCAAAAAACAATCGTAAAATCAATGTAGGGCTTCAAGGAGCTACTTACAAAGAGTGTGTATGTGATTATTGTGGCAAAACATTTGCCAGAAAGAAATTCATTTGTGCGCATATACAGATAGTCCACATGAAGAATACCCACCGTCCCTGCATTTACTGTGGAAAGCTGTTAGCGTCAGCTCATATGTCGGAACATATCAAACAGCACAAACCTGATCGTACCTTCACTTGTGAACAATGTGGCATAATATTAAAAACTAAATTGGGATACAATCAACATATACGTCTTCATACTGGAGAAAGACCTTATGAATGTAAGCAATGTGGAGAAACATTCTCAGCATCATCTAGACGGTCGGAACATATACGGAAAGTTCACAAAACAAAAGATATAGTCCTGAAGCAGGAATGTCACCTCTGTCCGGCCAAGTTCAGGTTGCCATATAGATTAAAAAATCATCTGAGATCAGTCCACAATGATGACCAGGATCAAACTCCTCAGTTTGAATGTGCTGTATGCCATGAGAAGTTCAGTTCATCCCGTGGACTGAATCATCATAGTCGGAAACATCAGAATGTGACATCTGTTATTAGGAAGCCGGGGAAAATTGTTTTAAATATGTGCAGTGTAGAGAAAAAAGAAGAAATTTTGTAGTAAATCTAGCTCAAAATTAATGTATGGCTTAGTGATCAGAATTCTTGGACAGTAAACAAGAGGTGCAGGTGCTAAGTTCCACTATGTTAAAATGTCTTAAAAAAATTGTATTTTCCTAAGTGCGGCATAACACTTTAAAAATGTTAAAATATTTAATAAACAGCACATCCATTTGATAAATGATAATAAAAAATGTTTGGTAGTGGTAAATATTAAAAAAATTGTGCCTAAAGAGATGCTAACAACAATAATAGGTTGTAAGCAATCATATAAAAATTTTATGTCATTTGATAAGAATGGTGTGGTGGTCAGAGTTTTTCGGTAGTGAATAACAGAAATGGGCTCGAATCTCGCTATGTCAAACATTTGTTTTTAAAAATTTAACTAAGAGTAATGACTCTCCTATTTAACTATTAAGATATACATGGTTCCTTTTGATGTAATTTTTTTTTCAAATATAACTAAAATGAAGTGTCTTAATATATTATTGTCAAATAATATCAAAACATATTTTTCGTTTTCTCACAGACTGAATTATGAAATGTATTTATTTACATTAGTCACTTAAATTATAAATAAAAACTTGGTATACAAAACTTTTTGTTGTGTTATTTAGATACGAAATGTTTATCTTTTAAAGAATGTCTCTTTTATAACTTAAAGTATTCCTAATACAATTCGGCAATGGATTTACATGAAGAAGACATGAAGGCTGATTGGTCACGTGGTTTCAGGTGGTGGACGAAACCGACTTCCCCACGGCGTTGTGCTGCGCGTGCGCATATAACGCCATATCAGCGTGGCAGTTCAGACACCTATGCCATGAGTCGCACAACCATTGGACTAAAATTACCGAGGCCCTGATGATACCAGAAAATCCAACTAAACAAGATAAGGCCTTTTATATAACAAGTAATGGAACTATCTTCAATGATTATGTGGCTGTTAGTCATTCTCGAGAAGATGCTGTCAGAAGACTGAATTTTTTGTCTGGTGCTAAACATAAAATTCGTGCGAAATATAAAAAGAAATGTTCCAAAATGAATGAAAACAAGTGCAAATGCAAGGATTGCGGTAAACAGTTTGAATTACCCTATTTCTTGAATCGGCATTTAATAAATTCTTCGGTACGCGCTTGCACATTGTGCGGGAAGGTTGTAATGAAAGAAAAATTGCCGGTACATTTGGAGAGGTCTCACCAGCATTTGGTCGAATTTTGTGATATTTGCTATAAGTTATTTGACGATAGACTTCTTTTGGATCGGCATAAACAGATATTGCATGCAGATAGCAGCTTGCAGTGTAATATCTGTAGAAACGGCTTCAAAAATGATCGATCCCTAAGAGCTCATATGTACACACATACCCTTTTTAACTGTTCTTCGTGCAACAGTAGTTTTGAAAACAGGAAATGTTACTTACACCATAGGAACAACTGTAAAGGATCCAAATGTACAAGTCAAGATATTTACGAATGTAACGACTGTGGTAGCAAATACACTAAAAAACCGTCTTTAAGAGTACACATAGTCCAAAAACATTTAAACGTTCTACCATACATTTGCCAAATTTGTGGAAAACGTAGTTCTTCGAAGACTCACCACAAATCTCACGAATTGGTTCACAAGACTGAAAGAAAGATATATCAGTGCTACTGCGGCGCCAAAATGAGAACAGTCCACGGCTTTCAAATGCATCAGAGGATCCATTCTGGGGAGAAACCATATGAATGTCAGGAATGTGGGGACAGGTTTCTATCGGCTTCCAGAAGGTTGGATCATATAAAGAGGAAGCATAGACGGAAGGATCTTGGCTGCGATGAATGTGACGCAAGGTTTGTGAGACCTTCGGAGTTGAAGAGGCACTGGAGGACTGCCCATAATGTAAATGTTCTTATCTAAATGAATTTGTTATATTTTGTGGGGATTGAAAAGGTTGGTACTAGTTGCAAACGAAACTATTTATTTTGGTTCTCTTAATAAATGTGTGTTAACTGGTGATCTAATTGTGGGTTTAGTCTAATAAAATATATTAATTCCTTGGGTTGGCTACACGTATTTCGTGAATTTTAAATTTTTTTTTCAAAATATATCAATTCCTAATGAAAATAATTTTTTTATGCCATGCACAAATAGACTTACACTTGCGGAATTAGCTGTAATTCTTTTTATGTAACAAAGTAAGGGAAAAATAATAACAAGAAAATTTTGACTTTTTTAATGCTTGGTTGGTTAAACTAATAATATTTTATGTATATGTCATCATGTTATGAAATGGCAATAAAACATAATATTTTTGAATGAAAATAAAAACAATATGAAAGTAATTTTTACCTTGACTTTTTTAAACAGAAAATACTTCAAATTAAAAAAAAATATTGGTAAGCAATAACCAGATTTTATCAAGTTGATTTAATAGCTAACGATATTTTTGCTATTTTGTTACAGGTGCAAGAGGATCAATTGTTTCCACGAGGCTTGTGCGTGTCCTGCACCAGGGTAGCTGTGTCTGCTTCGGAGTTCCGAGTTTTTGTAACGAAATCACAGCGATTGTGGGCCAACTGTATAGACTCCCTTCACACTCTTCCAACTCTGAATACTTCCCAAAAATCTTTATATGCAATCGTTAGAGAAAACCTGTTGTTACAAACTGTCAATCATTTTGAAGGGAATGCGAAAGATTTGTTAGAACATCTAAGTAATAGAATTGTTAAACGAAAGTCTTTATTAGTGGAACGGAAGCCTAGGCATCCTAGGACGGGACCAGCGTGCAGCTGCACAGATTGTGGCAAGAGCTTTCTTAGTCCATATTACCTAAATATGCATTTACGGAACAGTGGACAGAAGGAAGCTTGCTGGCTCTGTGGCGCCATGTTAACACGAGGGCAAGAAATGAAAGACCATCTATGGAAAATACACAAAACCGAAATGTTTATTTGCTCAGAATGTCCATTGCTGTTTAAAACAGATGTGGACAGAAAGCGTCATGCTAAAAAGTGTCATGGGCCTGGTGTCATGACGTGCGCAGATTGTGGCAG